>JASDQU010209210.1:16578-32516 GCA_032191745.1 Picea mariana
GAAAGCGATACCAGCCTACCAAAAATAAGGAAGAAATGCTTCAGCTTCTTATGGACAGCGAAAAGAGAAAAAAAGGTATCCTGCTAGTAAAATGGAACAAGCTAGCAAAACCAAGGATGAAGACGACTGGGGCTTGCAAAACATCCATAGCTTTGGGCTAGCTTTGGGAGCAAAGAGTAATGTGAAGTTGATGAATCACAGAGGGTTATGGAGACAAGTGATGCTCAGAAAGTATATAGATCCACTGACATTAGACGGTTGGATCAAACTACTAGTAAAGGAATTAATGGGGATCTCTATTATTTGGAAGCACTCTAGTTAAGGCTTCCCCTCTAACTGTAGATTTTCTGAGGTCCTATGAGGCTGCCAATGAAGGTCTATCTTTGACCTTAGTTTTGCTCTAAGTTTCAACTCTGTGGCTGTCCCTTGCTGCTGTTTTAGAACAGCAAACAGTCACCAACTTTCCGCTCAATATTTTGATGGTTAAGTGTCCTTTTGAGGTGTCCTTGCAAGTGCTGTCTTTACTCAATGTTAGTACATGCAATATACATCAAAAAAAATAACACTACCTCTAGATCTTTTAACTTTAGAATGCTGATCTACACTTCTAAGAATGCATGAAATTGACACATATGTTTTTGGTCAACATGACCCTAGAAAACCCCCCCTATGGGGAAAACCAGTTTGGAGCAGATATATATAGAAGGCCTCAAAGCAAAAAGTACAACACAAGAGACATATACAAGTGAACCTCGTACAATAGCAACCACTCTCGGATGCCTTGGAGTTCCTTGAAGACCTCCCCACAAGCCTTGTGAAGTAAGACGCCCCTTGCCTTGGTGTGCCTTTATTCTCTTTGCTTGCTTTGTCTTTATCCTGATGCCTTTGCGTTGCCTTTGCTCTTGCTTGACCTTTGAACTCTTGCTTGCCTTTGCCTTGCCTTTGCTCTTGCTTGACCTTTGAACTCTTGCTTGCCTTTGCCTTGCCCTTGTAGTAGCCTCCTCCTCTCAAAAAAGCCTCCCACAAAGAGATAGTGTGCCCCCTCAAGCAAAAAACGTAAGTAGCTCCCACTCCTTCACCCTTGCGCCCTCTACTGCCTAGAGTGCACCTAAGCAAGTGAAGGAGACTTCTCCATGAAGTAAGAACCTCCCATAAGTTAGAAGGATGCTCCCTCTCTCAAGGATGCGCCTCTCCTCCTAGCAAATGCGCCCCTACTCAAGCAATAAACTCACAACAAGGTTTACCCTTCCTTGCTATGCACCCTCCATCTACTATCAAGAACTCCTCTCCTCAACAAGATGGAACCATCCACAAGGAGCGCCCAACCTTTTCTTTATGCGCCTCTTCTCCTCGAGATGCGCACCTCCACAAGCACTTGTGCCCTCTACTAGATATATGTGCCCACAAGGAAGAAGAAGCCCATACTCCATGGCTTGCTCTCCATGGTGAACTAAACCCAAGCTATGGCTCCTCCTATGCTCTCAACCTCATGCACCCTCTCCTCCTCAAGATTTGCACCCAAGAGCTTCTCCTCCTCTTCTTCTCTTCTCACAAGTGAAGACTGAGTCTCATAAATGCACTATACCCTCCTTTAGCCTCCTTTGGCCAAACCCTAAAAGATCAATGGCCTAGATACAATCTAGCCAAGTCTAATCAATGGCTAAGATTCAATCCCTAAATCTCACTTAGGAAACCCACTTTCCTTAGTTTGCTTTATGTCTATTAATTCACCCACTTTGTTAATTAATTGTCACTTTAATGACTTAAGTGACATATTTCACTTTTGACTTAAATCTCCTAAGTCAAAGTGAAATTAGAATCACAAAGTAAAGTACAAGGGTAATAGTCTCCCCGTTTGTGTTTAGAGACTCATAAACACATGGGGACCACTTTCCAAGGTACCCAAATCTCAACACTAACAAGGGCTCTACGAGGGAAATGGCTGGTGTGGAAAGTGGGGAAGGGTGATAAATTGAGAATTGGAGAGGATCCTTGGATAGGCTGTCCAGAGAATTATAGGTTTCTGAAACCTTTAATTAACTCTTTAAATAGGCAAGGCATCAAGAGTCTGGCAGAAGTCACAGACCCAATTACCTCCTCCTTTGGTATGAAGGTTGGAAAAGTGCTAACCGACTAGGGCTACATGAAGGGGAAGCAGCAGAAGGTAACCAACTATTCTTACATTACAAAATAATGATATAAGGCTCAGAGATGACAAGAATCTAACCAAATGGTCAAAAAAGAGTTCCACAGAAACATGCCCAGCTCAGCTAGGATATAAAGCCAGCTCTGATGAGGTAGAAGAAGGTGAACAGAAGTGGTTGTGGAAGCCCAATTGCAAAATAAAAGCGCCATTAAAAGCAAGATTATTTCTGAGGTTAGCATTATCGAATAAAGGCTTGACCTGGGACAATTGCAAGAAAAGGATCTGGCAGGGGCTACATAGATGCATCCTTTGTAAAAGACAGGAGGAATCAATTCATCATATCCCAGTGCAATGTCCCTTTACTAAAGAAGTTAGGACAGACGCTTTGAATCCACCAGGAAAAAAAGCAAACTGGATATGAGAATCTATGGTCTTATGTCTGGGAAACCGGTTAAAGAACAAGTCTTTAGAAGAGTGCAGAGCAATGCCTTGGATTGTATCATGGGCCCTGTGGTGGCTAGGAATGAAATAACTTTTCAAAACAAGGAAATGTAAACTATCCAGGCTTTTCACCAAATAAGCTATGTATATGGATGAGTGTGGAAACCAGGTAAAATTAAGGCTCCACATATCTTTAAAAAAACAGAAATCGATAAATCTTATGCTGGGGTTTTTTGGTTGGAGCATGTCAAGGATCCCCGGGAATATGTAACTCTGCGGCTGTCTTATTTCTGAAAGACAATCACAGATTTTCTTTAAAGCTGCTCTGGCAGAAGGTACAAACAATAGGGCTGAGTTGTATGCTTTATGGTTACTCGTGAGTTTAGCTTCTTAAAAAGAACAAAGGAAGCAAGGAATGACACAGTTCATCCAGCGTGCAAGAGGTCTATATATGCCTAAAGTTCCAACTCTGGGAAGATCAAAAAAAGTTAATGAATGAAGAGAGCAAATCTCTGGTTGTATAGGTTTTATGATGTATATGTTAATTTTCTTGAGTTAATGTTCTGTTTTGTTTGTTGATCAAAATTGCCAGAAAACGCAAGAGAAAAATGAAGACAGCATGTAATAGGAGAATATGGGGAACACTTATCCTAGTTTTTGTTTTTAGTTCCGTTTTGAGGGCACAGCAGAGAGGCAGAGACCTTTAGTGTGCTTAAAGGCAAATATTAATGTACATTTAAATTTCTGCCTGAAATGTAAATATACGATTTTTGTCTTGGAAAAAAAACTGATAGACAATATCACTCTTAATTCTTTCATTGATTTTTGTGATCTTTTCCAATTGGTACCAAATTTTTATCACTAACAAGGGTAATAATGAATTTAAAGGAAGACCTTGCAACTATTGATAAACTATCATGCAAGCATAGGGAATGTACCTGTCCTCCTTGCTCCGCATAGAAACTAGTACTTTCAAGCACAATACCAACTTCCTCACCTTCTGACACTGAGTCTACAAACTGTGACCCATCATAGATTGCCTTGACCACGCTATTATGGACCTGTTAAAAGAAAGTAAAATAGAAATGCTCAAGGAAGCTTGAAACACCAGTATAAGTCCGAAATAAAATATTTTGGGAAGCTTCAAAGCCACATAAGGAGAATAAAACAATGTATAAGAATGTCATCATGGAGCTATGTACTTCTCAAATCTAAATGAGTATGAAATGAATAAATATTTTTAAAACTTGAGTAGTTCAGATGCCATAATCAATAAACACTAATCTAGATTATAACGAAAGCAATCAAGAGCATAAGTAAAAGCTAATTACATTCCCTATTTCCTTACATAATATACATTCATTGACAATAATTAAAATTTACAACCAAAAAATGAAAATAATTCTACTATTTGTTTCCAAGGAACACCTCGAGGGACAACTCCTCGGCGCTTTCACGCATTCACCCAGAGCAAACCCACTGGTGCTTATTACAGCACCTGACCAGGCAAATACAACAAGTGAGGCATGCAATAGAGGCAGCCAGCCCAGGGACTCATCCCCAAGACCCCCTACATGAAGCTCAAAGCATTCAACCACTCGAGGTAGACCACCGGGCTAAAAATAATTCTACTATTTATCTTGCAAATCATCCATATATTATTAAAATACTCAATCCACTAGTTCTCTACAAAGTTCAAACAAGTACTCTCATTACCAAAGCTATCATTATTGAAAAAATTGCTTGTAAAATAGAGCAACTTAAAATTACAATTGTGATATTTTAGACTTAATACCATAAAATTTAAAAAACTAAAACTGAAATTAAATGTGTTAAAAACAGATTCAACAGTTGTTCCCTGCCTACCAACACACCCTCCACTCAGACCGGAACTACGAAACTAGCCCATTCCCTCTTGTTTGTCAACCATCTACAATGTCAAAACCTTGCTATGAAAACAATGTCTATGGAGACCATTCATGATTAATTATTACCCCACTGACATAGATCCATTTTAACCCCAGATCTATTAAGCATTGACAGGTATTTGAAAAAGAAATTCAGCAGAGCAAATTGGAGTCTAAAATATCGAGGCTTATGATGGATCTATGCTGGTTTATTTTATTAATATTATTATTGTTGGTTTTTTCATTTTCCATTTTTACCTTATGGACTTCAACTTACATTTCATTTTTGTTGATTAGCATTACAGATTTTATGTTACACATCCCATCCACACTGGGCTGTAGAGTGCACTTCCCTTCTTTTGATGCAATATGACCTCAAGAGATGCTATTGTTACACATTATTTTGGTCACTCTGCTGATGTCTCTACAGTTATGTGTTCAGACTCTCATAAGGACCTTTTGCCTGAGAAAAGTGACTGTTGTCTTCTTCTACAAAACATATTTTTAACATGAGTTCGCAGGCTACATGTATTGTAGGGTGCGAGAAACCCTGATTCTCGCAGGCTACTCTATACTTGGATTGCGAGATGTTCGCAGTTTGCTCTATAAGTAGGGTGTGAACCTGCTTCAAAGCTTAAAATGGAGAAGAGGTTACGAAGGTTCTAGAAGAGGATCTTTTAGAAAATGAGTTGGCATTCGCATGGTTGGCATCCTACTGACTTCTCAGATTTAGTGGGATCATCCTCATCCCTTTAACCATCTCTCCTTCTCCTATATAATGAAAAGTTTCTCAAGGAAGAGGTCGATTTGTGTCGTTGTAGATCTGATATCACAAGGCTACCAAAGCAAAGCAAGGACAACAAAGACATAAAGAAGCGATATCTAAAGGTACGTCACTTATTCCTTCTTCAATGACAAATTCAATGATTGTAACTTAGGGGAAGTGTCATGTCCTGTCCTGTCCTGTTTTGTTCTAGATCTAGGTGGATCTAGGGAGATCTGTTAATGTCCGCATATACCGATTTATCCTATAACAAAATTGGTGACTCCATTGGGGATACGACTCATTTTGTGGTTTTTTGTTGGCCATTTTCTCTTAGCCTACTTTTTTCATTGCCAACCAGTCTCTGAGTCTGTAGGAGACCCATATAGACTCTCTGGACCTAGAAGTTCACTCAAAATTTTTGTCCTTTTTCCAAATTCTCTTTGATTACAAACCTTCTCGCACTGTACCTCTCTATAGCCTACGAGAACCATTGATTTTTGCACCCTACTGTTCAGTCCAGTGCGACCTTCTCGCACCCTGCCAGTGTCTAGACTGCGAGAATTCCTAATTTTCGCACTGTACCCCACTACTAGGCTGTGAACTCGTTTGTAAAAGTTTTGGATTAGGTCTTTTTGTGTTTTTTTTCTGCCCAGATTTGTTTCTTTACCTGGGAAGAACTTCTTTTGCCAGTGTTTGACTGTTTCTTGACTTCAAATCTTGCGGTTGATTGGTTTTCGGAGATCGAAAACTCTTCTTAATCATTTTTTCCCAGTTTTTACTTCTTGACCTTTTATCAACAAGGGTATAATCTCTGATTCTAAAATCTGAGTGCTTGTTTGGTCAAAAGTCTTTGATTGGATTAAAAGTTGGGATTAATTGTCCTTTTAGATTGTTTGCTACTTGGAAAGTTCTTTGTCCATGTGCATTTGAATAGACTTTTCCTTGTCAATTTTTCATTTTTTTTATCTCCATTAAAAGATCGATTTGGGTGTTTGTTGAGTATTTTATTTTCATTGGTTGCTTACTTTTTCTTAGTTCCATCGCTATTTTTTGGTTTCTAAAAAAAGAAATTAAAGTCTTTTCTTTTAAGCAATCATTTATTCAGAAAATATTGGCGTTAAAATCTTGAAAGAGAACGAATAGTGAATTTACATTGTCAATGATTGTTTGATTGTTTGATACTACATTTAAAAAGAGAATCGTACATCGTAGTTTGCATTGTTCCAGAAAACTCATTTTTCCCTACTGTAGATAGAATTCATCAAACGAAAGTTTGTATCATTCATTTCTATTTACGCATTGTTGGGTCAAAGTCTTACACAACATTGGTTTCATTTCCGTCTCCCTCTTGCGTAATAACGGCCTTTAATAATATTGCGCAACTTTAAAATTCAACTAGTAACATTTTCTAGGGCTTTTTTGCACCAACATTAGCGAGGCTAGAGCTTTGGAATAGGCAGTGAGACACACTCTCCAAAGCGCAAAACACACAATAGTATCTTGTGATAGGGAGTGTCAAATTCCATTTGCAACATTTTGTCCTGGGAAGCCCTTCTCACACAAGGGTCAAACCTGAGGTCGCATTGAGATTGACAGAGTTACTCACCCTGCTTTGTTGATCTCGGTGTAGAGATTGCACGTATTACGGGGGTCGCTTGAAGGTATACCCACAATGATGAATGGAAGCCTCTCAAGTTGATTTCGGGCTAGATACCCTGCCCTTGCGTGTGGATCGGACTGTCGACTGTTCCCCCAAGCATCATTGTTGTTTGTGGTAACTTTAGTAGCCTATCTTCTCAGCATCTTACATAAGGTGATTGTGGAGGGGTAAGTCTTCACAGTACCTAGAATCGACGTTGGCCAGACTCACTCGGGTTCCTTGGAGGATATACCCATGATTATGTGTGGGAGCTTGCACTAGGGTGTAAGTCTGTTAAGCAGGTTGTCAACGTAACTTTTCCACCCTAGCCCAACCCCTTCTTGTCTCGACGTCACGACGTTGGATTTCATCACCAACTAGTGACTTCGAAATAGGAAGGTCTTGTTTGCTTGGTTTTGATTCCTAGATTTTACTAGTGCGTGTTGTTTGTTTCCATAAGTTGGCCATAGAATCTCTTTCGTGAGATTTTAGCTCGATCACCATTGACCCTCCACGTTGCTCATGTAGAATGCAAGGACTACCCCCAGAAGATCTGGAAGGTTCTCAACCCTTGCCTACCAACTCACCAGAGGGCTCTCCTCAACAGAGTGAAGTCCAAGACGTTGCCACTCCACGAGTGGAAAGAACTGACTCTTTAGACCAATTCCAAATTACAGATTCTCTAGAGGGCTTGCGACTTCCTCTCGACTCTGTGAGACGTATTGTTCGAGTGAATTCATTCGGAGATATCATTGTTGAGTCTTCCGGATTACCAACCGGACCTTTCACAGGCCCTGAAGGTCAGGATCCTTTTTGGACTACTGGCATTTTGGACAGGATCTCTTTAGCTCAGGAACAGGCATCGATATCACTGTCACACCTGAGCCGCCCGAAACATCTGATCCAGACGCGATACCATTTACTACTGCCTATTATTTCCCTGGTTCAGATGCTCAACCAGCCGACCATATCTTGACTATCCCCCTTCAAATGGCCCATTATACAATGGTCCCAGATAATACGAATCTTCACACCAGGAATACGATGGCTAGCCAGGCCCCCATTGGCACGCCACTGTCGCCCAGACTCACCCCGACGCTTCCCCCCGGATATCATGAGTTGAATGCTTCTATTCTCGTTCCTACACAAATCCCATCCGGGACTCCTGGCATTTCCACTCCCTCTGGGCACCATCTTGTTCCTGGTTTTATTCCAACACTTCCTCGACCCCCTTCCAGAGGGTCTCTTCCATCCCTTATTGGAGGAACCGACCCTAGTGGCACCACCCAGTCTTTCACACCTCATTACCAGATTCCTGTTGGCGAACAATTTCACCCTGGAGGCCAAACGCAATCTCCTTTTGGAGGTCAAATCCCAATTGAGACGCAACCTCCGATTGGAGGGCAATCCCGACCTACCCCACCCTCTGGACAGAACATACCTGCAGCCTTGGCCTAGTATTGGAAATATCTTATACAAAATAATCCTCAATCCATTGGGGGCAACAGCCTCAAGCTAGCTCTTGCATACCCCCTAGTACGGGCCAACCATATCCAGGTCCATCCAATTCCATTTGGGGCTTGAACGCTGGACCCAACGTCCCTGTTCAAGGGAACCGCCCTAACCAATACAACCCTATAAATTACATGCCTCCACACCAACAACCGAATCTGCCCGGATCTTCGCATTATATGCAAACTGCTTACGGTTCTACTGGTATACCTACGGGACTTCCTCCCCAAAGTCACCAGTACCCCCACGTGAATAGACAATTACCCTTCTTAGCCACCCTGGACCTCCCTGATCTGTGGGGAATTTTAAACGATCCTATCCGTCACTCTCCTCAATGGCCCGTCATACTGGCCAAACTACCATCCGACATTCCTAAGTTCGATGGTAAACCGGGAGAGAACCCGAACAATCATGTAATGACTTTCCACCTTTGGTGTTCATCCAACTCTTTGATGGATGACTCTATTCGATTACGTCTTTTTCAGCGAACTCTCACGAGTTCTGCCGCGAAGTGGTATATAGAATTACCACGAGGCTTCTTCGCTAACTTTAGCACCCTTGCCATGGCTTTCCTCACCCAATACCAGTTACCGATCCGTTACAAAACGAGAACCGAAATTTTGAGTTATTTCAAACAAACCAAAGCCACTCATATCTCTGATCACATTCATGAATGGCGACGGAGACGACGTCTCATCAAACTTGAGCTTCCCAATCAGTTACTAGCAGAATGGTTCACGAAATCATTCGCTCGTGACATCGCCATGGGTGGGGTTGTCACAGAAGAACAGGCGATCAGTCATGTTCAATACCTTGACCTCGTTTACTCACAAACGGGTACTCTTTACGATTTACTCCCTAACGCACCCAGTGTTTTAAAAACCGGTCGAACCAGAACCGGAACCGATCGGTTTGACCAGTTTGATGGTCGACCGGTTCAAACCGGTCAGCCGGTTTATGACCAAACCAACCAGTTTATGATCAAACCGGTCGGTTTGGTCATAAACCGGTCGGTTTGGTCCCTAAAACCTAAAACCTAAGTAACAAACAAGTACTTGGCTCATGTTTTCTCATGCAAGTTGGAGTCATAAGGTGTTTTGGTGTGCAGATGAGGGTTATTTTGCCTTATTAATGCTATTTAAAGAGGTCCCCACCCCCTCCATTACTTAAATTTTTAACATTACCATTAATTGTTTCAAGATGTTTGAGAGTGATTCCAACCTCATTGGACTTCATATGGAGAAAGTAGAATTTTAGGTCCCATTCAAAATTCAGCAGACTTAACAATTTTCAGGATTTCAAGATTGGCAAGATTGCAANAATCAAGAGAACCAAGCCCTTTATGTACCTCGATGTTGGTGGCATTGATTGTTGAACTCTTTTGTCACGACCCCAGTAAAAATGTACCCTTCACTCAGGTATAAACTCTTCTATTGAACTCTTCTCTTTGTCGTCATGGCAGGTGACTTGGTAGTGTATGTGCACACCAACCTCTGTCTTATATACAAGCAGAGAGAAGAGTGGTTGAAGGGAAAGACAAAGAAGTGGGATGTGTTTTAACTTTTTTGATGATAAGGGTTTGAACAACAGTGTTGAGTTGGCATTAGCCAACATGGATCTTAATGAACTAGTGCTAGAGCCGATCACTTTTGATGATGGTGATCCTCTTGAGGGGTCATCCTCCAAAATCCACATCAATAAATGCACGGATTGCATTGGATATAGGGGAGGAGGAGGAGGAAGGAGGAGAGAGCAGTGGTAGTGATGCCAATCTTGATGATTATGACATGGAGGACTACTGACAGTCACGACTCATGAGCTATGAGATTCTTCCATCTACGGTTCTAGTATCTAGATTCTACCCTATGGCTATTTTGGATTTTTCATTGGCATTCCCACCTATAGTATCAGTGACTCTAACTTAGTATGTTATTTCATGTTGGTGAGCCCATTTAGAGCCTCCTTGATTATGTATTTCTGTTCCGATCTCTAGATATGTATTGCACTTGGTGTCGTTTTGATATATTCATGAGCATACTTTGGAATCTGGATATGTTGTCTCTAATTGTTTCTAATGCTTTGGAGACATGATTTAAAATCTTAAAAATATATTTTTTTCGTTAAAATTTAAATATTTTATGTATTTTTTTTAAAACAGTTCATTGAAACCGGTTCGACCAGTTAATTACCGGTTCCGGTTTCGATTCAGGTTGGACCCTCGACCGGTTCCGGTACCGATTTCGGTTTTTAAAACTATGGACGCACCTCGTCCTTCTACTACTGCTACTTCAACTACTCCTGTCGCTTCTCATGCGACTGATGGTGTGATTGGCACTTTCCATGCCCAACCCCACTGCACACAAAACTATACCACCAACCCCAAGTCCGTTGCTTCTAATGTTCAACATGCTCCGTCTCCTACTCCTCCCGCCGGCAAGACTTCTGAGGTGAACTCTATTCAAACTACCCCTGCCGAAAAGAATAAATCCAAAAAAGGGAAGGGTAAGAATAAGGAGGATAAAAATACTCTGTAATATGAGAAGACCAAAACACAACCTGTTGACGAGAAGGATAAGCGCAAAGTCCGATACCCTTGTCTTATCTGTGGTGATGATCACTACACTAAGGATTGTCCAAGACAAGCCGAGGTTACTAAGTTCCTTTAAGGGACCCCGAAACTGCCTACCCCGGTCGTGTTGTCACAACCCTTCCCTTCTCAACAGCAGACTCAACAGCAGGCCCAATTGGTCATTCATGACCAACCTTCCCCTTCCACTACATCCTATGTCTTAATGTGTACAGGTGATTCAAAGAAGAATGACGTCACACTTACCACGCGAGCCAAAGATTATTCTTCCTCCAAAGAAAAGGTTGAGGAAATACCTCCTTCGTTGGTCCAACCATCTCCCTCGGCTCCACCTAGCAACGATCCTCTTCATCTCGAACGACCAAGCCTAGATACAGTTCTTCACCCTCCCCCAAAGGGTGTTGTTCGAAAGTCTGCTTTCAATCCTCATGCGCGTGCTGCCCAGAACTACAGTATTGTGGAAGATCTGGCCAAAGCACCGTCCGCAATGTCAGCCCTCGAAGTCCTTCAGAGTTGTCCTACACAACAGAAGGCACTGTTGAAATCCATTGGTGGAATCGACCCTACAGATACGAATTTAATGATTTTTGACTTGGAATATCACATTCCATGGTTACCCCCTCAACTCGCATTCCAAATACAAGTTATTGTCTCCGACAGGAACATTTGTAGAACAGTCATTGATGAGGGTGCCTCGACGTGTGTCATGTCTATTGCCTGCTGGAAAGCCATCGGCTCTCTTCCCTTAACCGAATCACACAACACGCTCAAAGCCTTTAATGGCTCTGGATTTAAGCCTTACGATGTCCTCCCTTCGTTGCCTATTATGTTAGAAGGCAAAACAGTCAACGTTGAAGTTGAGGTCTTTGACGCTACTCTCAATTACAACCTTCTACTTGGCCGTAGCTGGATCAATTTCATGTGTACAGTTGTGTCCACTCTTTTCCGTGTCGTACATTTCCCACATCAGGGAAAAGTAATTATGGTGGACCAATTGGCCTTCTTTAACTCTGATACACGTACCAGCAACGTACCTTTCATTGAGAAAACACCCCCTGGATATGAGAATGTCGGTGTACATCTTCCTAAAGATTCCTCTTTGATGGGTACTTTCCCCATTCCACCACCCGATATTCCACATTCGTTTGTCGCCTCGATCAACATGATTTCCACCTCTGTTCAAGAAACCCCTGCGTCTTCTGACCCGTGGATAGTACCCAACCCCAGTGATCATCTTCGCTATGGCGACCAAATGTTTTTAAGTCCAGTCGAATCCGCTTATCAAGCCATTCAATCAGCAACCCCTTCTACCCCCTCTCTTGGTGATCTATCTCCGGATCCATTCCGTGTCATTTTTCCTACAGACAAGATGATTATGTCTGTTATGTCCATAGAAGATACCCCTTGGGATGATGGACATCATCGTTCCATTCACTTCCTAGAACAACACACCATTGAGAGTTACCAACGGATCTCGACTCCATCAACCGTTGTCGTCATTTCTACCGTTCCCGAGTCTCCACACGATATGTTCTACGAAGGGAACTTAAGTAATATCTCACCCACCATCCCCCTCGACATATCCATTAAACCTGGAGTTGTCAAAAATGTGCATATCAGAGCTTCGTGTTCCAATAACGAAGTTGTCACCTACAAGTCTCTTTTTCAAGAATTTTGTGACGTCTTCACATGGAGCTATGAAGAAATGTCGGGTATTGACCACGACATTGTTGTACACAAGATTAAGACATACCTGGGCGCTAACCCCATCCAGCAATGACTTCATCCGGTCCACCCACGTAAAGCAGTTGTTATCAAGCTTGAAATTGAGAAACTTCTTAAAGTTGGCTTTGTTAATATCCCTATTGTTTCACGTGTGGCTCTAACTGACTGGGTTTCCAATCTTGTTCCGATTAACAAGAAACAAGGTAAGATCCGCGTGTGCGTTGATTATAGGAATATTAACAAAGCTTGTCCTAAAGACAACTTTCCCACCCCCTTCGTTGACCAGATCGTCGATGATTGGGACGGGAGTGAAATCTTCTCTTTGATGGATGGTTTCTCCGACTATAATCAAATCAATATTGTACCCGCCGACCAACACAAGACCGTTTTTATTTGTCCTTGGGGCACTTTTGCCTACAGGAAACTACCCTTTGGTTTAAAGAATGTCGGCGCGACTTTTCAACGTGCTATGTCTTATGCCTTTCATGATATAAAGCACATTGTCCAACCATATCTCGATGACCTACCGGCTCATTCCATGCACCGTGTCGATCATCCAACACACCTCCGAGCCATTTTCCTCCGATGTCGGTTTTACCGTATACGCTTAAACCTGCACAAATGTGTTTTTTGTGTAGAATCCGACCGACTTCTGGGCTTTATTGTTTCACGTCAAGGGATCAAAATAGATCCTTTGAAGGTCGAGACGGTTCTCAATCTCCCTCCTCCTTCCTCACTTCGTCAGCTACAAAGTTTGCAAGGGAAGGCAAACTTTCTACGTCGTTTCATCCCAAACTATGTTGAATTAACCCTCGGATTTACTCGACTGCTCAAGAAAGGTTATGAGTTTGTATGGGATACCCCTGCCAACAAAGCTTTCGAAGCTTTAAAACTGACTTTAACCCGTACCCCACTACTTTTCCCACCCGATTACAGTCTCGATTATTTCTTGTATCTCGCAGCCTCGGACTACACCATTGCTATGGTTCTAGTCCAGGAGGATGATTCTCATGACGAACATGTCATTTATTATTTGAGTCGGAGTCTCACGACTACCGAAACCAAGTATTTACATGTTGAAAAACAGGCCTTGGTCGCCGTCCAAGTTGTTCAACGTTTCCAGCACTATATCCTTTTACACAAGACCACTGTGATTTCCAACTGCAACCCTATCCACCACATTCTTACATGCCAATTGCTAGGGGAAAATACTCCAAATGGATCGTAATACTCCGGGAGTTTGACTTAGAATTCGAACGCGCTAAGTCCAAGAAATCTTAGGTGTTTGCCGAATTGATATGCGACCTTCCCTGTTCTCAGACGGAAAATGTAGCAGAGGATTCAATACCCGATGAATCCCTTTTTCTGATCAGTTCCGATGACCTTTGGTATGGGGATATCATTATATATCTCCAGACTCAAACTTTCCGGCCCAATTTGTCTAGCACTGACCGTCATCGAATACGTTACCAAGCCCGTCAGTATATTATCCTCGGTGATACTCTTTATCGTCGTGGGATTGACTCCGTTTTTCGTCGATGTCTCACTTTTGACGAAGCCGAGAAAGCCTTGAATGACTGCCATTCTGGAGCATGTGGTGGTCACATGTTTGGGTATTCTACTGCCCAAAAGATCTTACGAGCTGGGTATTTTTGGCCTTCTTTATTCAACGATTGTATTATCGTTGTCCAAAAATGCCACGCTTGCCAAACATACAACAACAAAATACGATCACACCCTGCTCCTCTACATGCTGTAATCTCCGTTGGACCTTTTGCGAAATGGGGTATCGATTTCATGACATGTCACCCTCACTCGGCCGGGGAGCATGGATACATTATTGTAGCCATAGATTACTTTACGAAATGGGTCGAGGCGATGCCTACATTCGACAATACTGGAAAGACTGCAGCACTATTCATATTCAATCACATCATTGCTCGGTTTGGTGTCCCTCAAGCTATCGTTACTAATCACGGTAGCCACGTTAGAAACTTCATGACGTCAGAACTCGCCGAAAAGTTCGGTTTTCGCCATGAAAACTTAACACCCTATTACCCACAGGCCAATGGCCAGGTTGAAGCAATAAACAAAGTCCTCATTACCATGCTTCGACAAATGATAGGGATTCACAAAACTAGTTGGCACACGAGGTTGTTTTCAGCATTGTGGGCTTACCGAACATCCGTCAAGTCTGCTACCGGGTTTACACATTTTCAGTTAGTTTATGGTCTCGAAGCCATCTCATCGATTGAATGTGAGTACCGTCTCTAAAGCTAGACGTTGAACTTCTCCCAAACACTTCTGCTGAAGAAGAACGTCTGTTGTATCTCATGCAACTAGACAAAACCCGTCGTGATGCCACCCTAGTTATAGAAACCCAGAAGAAACACGTCAAAGCCCAATACAACAAACATGTCAAGCCACGTGTTTTCTCTGAAGGTGATCTAGTTCTCCTTTATGAACAAGATCGAGATTTGCTAGGCGCCGGAAAATTTGAGGCTATGTGGTGAGGTCCTTATATCGTCAAACGAGTGTTGGAGAAAGGAGCCTACGAGTTAGTGGACTACGATGGTATCCCTTTGAGTGAACCCAGAAATGAGCTTTACTTAAAGAAGTACTATGCTTAGGTCATCTGTGCATGAGTGCTTGTATTTTATTGTATCATACTTTTGTGTGTTACTTTAGTGTGTTTTTTCGTTATCTGATTTCTACCCTCGACCGCTTACCTTGCATTGTGCTTGGCTTTCAGATGTCGGAGTCTTCACTACCCCACATTGGGTTCACCAATGGCACTAATCGTAGTACTCAGAACCTTGTTTCTGTTGCATGGGCAATTTATGCACCTACAAACGAACTTATCAATCTATGAGGTGTTTGCCTCGGTCGTGCGACCAATAATATCGCAGAATATAGCGTCGTCATCGAATTGTTGACTAATACTATTTTGCTTGGTATCCGCCACTTGGTTATACAACTTGATTCGCAGCTAGTAGTGTTACAGTTAAGTAATGTTTATGTTATCCGAAGTCCTACTTTATTGCGGGTATATCTACGAATTCGCCTCTTGGAACGTTATTTCGATTATATCGAATATCAACACATTCTTAGATATCTAAATACATTAACTGATGCTTTAGCTAAATTATGTGTTAGACAGACATCTGAGACTTTTATAAAACCAATCACATATCACATGTATTATACAAAACAAA
>JASDQU010209210.1:32566-42786 GCA_032191745.1 Picea mariana
TACAAAAGCTTTTGTCCAAAGACCAAAATATCAAAATATATGAAGCACATGGCTTCTACAAATTAGCATTTCGATTGACGCTCACAGTAACATACAACTGCTCGAGCTACCCTACGGAGCAGTCGACTAAGAGACTCAGACACACCCATAGTATGGCACTGATAACGCCTTGGGATCTCCCCAATAGCAATGTCTGGAACAACTACAGTCAGTCCCTCTAAGTTATGTTCAATAGTCCTCAGCATCCCATTTTGCCACTGGAGCCACTTCTCCTCGTCTCTGAATGGGAGATGTTCCTGGAGGTCGATACGGCCCCACATCTGTGTCGTCAAAAGAAATTTTTGATTAGTCCTTGGATCGAAGACATAAAAACATTTTACATAATAAAATTTGCAAAAAACATTAAAAAAGAACAAAATGTGTACTTCTTACCTAAGTCACCCCACTGAGCATCCTCAGGCAGAACCAAATCCGGATCTCCTCGGAAATCCAAGCCGACATATGCATAGTCATCGATCATCAGCATCTGGGGCCTCAACCAGTCAAAAAACGAATCGTTATATTTGATTATAGGCCCTGCTACGTGCCGAGCCATGAGGTTACACCACCTCATCATCCTCGGATCCTGTGGGGCCGGTAAACCCCAATCTACCTATAGACGCAGTAGTGGGACCCTCTCAAGGAAGAATGACACCAAAATTGACCCGTGCCTGAACTCTTTCAGGTTACCTCTTCTGCACTTTGTCAGTTGCCTCTTCATACTGCAAAGAACTGCGTCCGACCAGTTGAAAACCCGAGGCTCTATGCACTCTATTGCATACTGGAAATAGCTCTAGAGAGCCATGTGCGGAGCCGCGCTCCCGGCCATGTGTGCAATAGTAAACAAGATAGTCCGTAAGGTCAGATCCTGGACCCCCCAGATGGCGACTTTACCCTGGCTTCTCTCTGCCTCGAGAACACAATATTGCCGAACATACTCGCTCATAGGAAGTCCACCGCCTCTCCCTTCGGTCAGAGTCGCATGGTATCCACGTCGTGACAACCCCGTCAGAAAATAGATATCCTCGATATCTAGTGTGAGCGTGTGGACCCCTACATGAAATACCTGTTGATCCACGTCCCACATGTGGACCAAGTACTCTAACAACCTGAGTTGGGCTCTTATGCCTGGGATTCTGAAAAATTTTAAGATCCCACATTCCTGGAGGGCAACAACTATACCCAAATCATTTCCAGCAATGGCATCATCCTCCTCGTGTTCTCTTTCCCTCCATTCCAACATCGTGACGATCAATACCTGCAATGGAGCCATGAGAAGGAAGTTAACAACTCGTTTTAACCTCTTGAATAATTTTTTATTGAGCAAAAACATGCATGAAAATCCAATTTTCGACCCTCGTAGGTGAAGCTTTCACACAGCGCGAGATTCTCGCAGGTGCACTGAACCTTAGGTCCCAAATGGCTCACCTGCAAGAATGCCTGAGCGCAACTATCGGCCCCAAAATGGACTCAAACACTAAAATTTGCCATTAAAAATCAATTTTAATCCATGAAAAAGTTGAAGAATCAGGAGATTACCTCGTTGGCGGAAATCGTTTGCCGAATGACCGCTTATATCTCCCGTAATCGAACGAAGAAATTTGGGAAAAAAAAGGTGTGTTGGACAAGTTTTTGACGAAGTAACAATGAAATGGTAAAAAGGGCTTTTCACCCATATTTATTCACTTTTTACTATTTCTCATTGATTTTTATATTATTTTTATTATTTTGCTTAAAAACCTAATGCCCTAATGGCCTTGTGAGCATGGTTTTTCGCAGATAGATGACCCTGAAGCCCGAACTACGGTGTACGAGTATTTTGTCACTTTTTTTGTCATATGTACGAATACCTTTTTAGGGTTTTGTAGGAAAAACCCCGAGCTCAGTCTTCGTTCATTCTCGCCCTCGAAAATACATGAGAACGCAACCGAGTATACTTTTGTCGTCTTTTCGCACTCGTCATGATAACACGAAAACAACAAAAATAAGGGAGTATCCTTTAAGCTCTTTTCACGCTCCATAAAAACAAAAAGATTGTCGAGCGATCTTGTTCTTTTCATGCTCATAAAAGTATTTGAATAAAACATTCGATGAGCGATAGTTTATCACTTTTTCGGTCTCGTCGAACTAATTTACGAAAAAGGAACTGGGAGAGTTCTCTTTAAGTGTTTTTCAGACTCTCAAAACATGAAAAAACCCCAAGTTTTCTATCTTTGGACTCGTTAAACAAACATCGAAAGGCCCTTATGGGACCGAACCACTCCTTCCTAGGGTTCGTCAAATGTACTCCGAGGGACTCGTCAGAAGGATGAGCTTACATCGACAAGCATATGTTATTCTCCTCAAGCTTGTGTAAAAATAAAGAGGTACTCACCAAAAATGGTGGGGGAAATTTTGGGAAAGAGATGTGTTTTGGTATTTGTATTAGTGGCAGTAAGCGTCGCTCTTGAACATGAAACCCCCTGTTCGTCATTTGAATCCGGGTTGGGGAATCCATTTGTCTCTCGTCTGACTTGCTACAAGGTCATATCTTGGGTCGTCTTTGAGTCAATGCCGCCAAGACCATTGTCGTGTCGTTCATATGTTCAAGAGAAGTCCAAACAAGCCCTCTATTGAGTCAGTCATCTGCAGTTGTATGTTCTTACCGTGTCAGCCTTCCCTGTGTCCATTTCAAATCATATTCATATTTTGACTTACCCTAAAAATCTGTTACTTATTTCGTGTCATTGATGGGGGATACATCAAGACCCTCCTGTAACGAGTCTTTTTCCGTCGACTCCAACTCATTATCCAGGAATAAGACCTAGAAATCATTTAGTACCTTAGAACCTGCATACCTTAATGGCAAGTCTCTTCGCTTTTGACAGTAGATTCACATCATTGGTCCATGATCGAGAGATTCCGCCAAGTGTTCGACTTCTACTCATTTATTCACATTCGTTCGGATTGTACTTAG
The DNA here is from genome assembly GCA_032191745.1 of Picea mariana. Lineage (NCBI taxonomy): Eukaryota > Viridiplantae > Streptophyta > Pinopsida > Pinales > Pinaceae > Picea > Picea mariana. Next base: position 35,562 of record JASDQU010209210.1, read on the forward strand.
GTACCTTGGGAGTCATTGACATCAATGGTGATTTCTCTCGCACTTGTTAACAGTTTTCATCAATGATCAGTAATCAAGTGGTTTCTACCATGTTCGACTTCGACACATGTAATCACATGGCTAGATGCGTACTTTCAGACGACGGGATTGAAGACCCCGGGTCTCACCTTTTTGGTCCAGGTTGCGATGGAGTATTTATGATTTGTATCGACACATAGATCCACTTTGTATGTCGCATGGCTATGTCCTAATCTGAGTCTTCTAACATAGATCCACAGTGTATTCCTAGTGGCTATGTAACATTTTGGTGACATGGATCCACAGTGTATGATTGGATGCCATGGCCTACATTTGTGATTTCATTCATTTGTGGTCTAAGCATGGGAATGCCTACCTTAGAGCTAGTATTATATTCTGCAGATGCTTGATTGTTTGCAGGTTTCCGATTAGGTGTGATCCTTGTTTCTGACACACGCATTTTACAAAGTATTTCGGCTGTCACCAGTTCCAGCTTCATACTTTGGGGGGCATTTTGTTACTACACATTATTTTGGTCACTCTGCTGATGTCTCTACAGTTATGTGTTTAGGCTCTCATAAGGACTTTTTGCCTGAGAAAAGTGACTGTTGTCTTCTTCTACAAAACATATTTTTAAGATAAGTTCGCAGGCTACATGTATTGTAGGGTGCGAGAAACCCTAATTCTCGCAGGCTACTCTATACTTGGATTGCGAGATGTTCGCAGTTTGCTCTATAAGTAGGGTGCGAACCTGCTTCAAAGCTTAAAAGGGAGAAGAGGTTACGAAGGTTCTAGAAGAGGATCTTCTAGAAAATGAATTGGCATTCGCATGGTTGGCATCCTACTGACTTCTCAGATTTAGTAGGATCATCCTCATCCCTTTAACCATCTCTCCTTCTCCTATATAATGAAAGGTTTCACAAGGAAGAGGTTAAGAAAGATTGAATAGAGAATTGATGAAAGAATAGGTTCAGAATCATGTGAGGAATCCTATTTGAATTGATGCTTGAGGCCTCCATTTGTCCATCAAGCCATAGTGGATCTTCTTCATGCAAGCGTAGAGCAAGTGTGTGTGTCGGAACGAAAGACCACCGAAAAGAAGCTTGCGACATCAAGGCAATCTGGTTGTATCTTCTACTTTCATTTAATATAATACAATGGCATGTCCATTTCCCATAAAATCACTCTTATTTTATTATATGACTCCTTGATCACATGTTTAAGTCTTCATTGAATGTATTATTGTTGTTTTCACCTTGGTCGATTTGTGTCGTTGTAGATCTGATATCACAAGGCTACCAAAGCGAAGCAGGGATAACAAAGACATAAAGAAGCGATATCTAAAGGTACGTCACTTATTCCTTCTTCGATGACAAATTCAATGATTGTAACTTAGGGGAAGCGTCCTGTTCTATCCTGTTTTGTTCTAGATCTAGGTGGCTCTAAGGAGATCTGTTAATGTCTGCATATACTGATTTATCCTATAACAGCTATTGGAATAATAGGACCATCTAGAGTTCTTGAATGACGCCATAACCCAAACCGAAAACAATCAACAGCTCATACATTCAAAAACTCAACATCTAGTAAACATATATATAAACAAGTCAAGATAGCATCTTAGACATTAATGTCTACGAGCAAGAAAATGGTCTCTCGGACAAAAAGGCAAACGATATCTATATAAAAGTCCAACAATGAATTCCACTTTAAAGTTTTTAATGAATTCCAGTTTAAATACATTAGTTGTTGATGATGATCCCATTCCTAGCAATGGTGATGAGTTTAATGATTGATCACGTTGATCAATGATATGTCGTAGATTGCAGTTTTTTCATGCTTTATGGACTGTAGAGGCCATTTAGAACCTCAATGATTATGTATTTTGTTGCTGATATGTATTGCACTCGGTGCCATTTTGATATATACACCCTTACATGGTATATAGATGAGCAAACTTTGCATATTTTGTCTCTAATGGTTTGGAATTATGGTTTGAAAGCTTTAAAATAAAAAATTTAATTATTTAATGTATTTTTTATTGAACCGAGTCATTGAAATCAAACCGGTCCGGTTTGATCCGGTTCCGGTTCGATGTCCGAGTTGATAGGTGACTGATTTGATGTCATGTTCCAGTTTTAAAAACTATGGGAAGAACTTGCATCTGATTGGTTCATGTGGTAGACAACTTAGACAACTAATGTATCCACTCATTGGGATATACTCAAGGACTTCTTTAAATCATTTGAGGACGTGGAAGAGGAGGACTTTTTTTGAAAACTTATCCAATTACAATGGAAAGGGATTGTAGAAGAATACACTTGTGAGTGGGATATATGCCCAACATGCATCCTCTGGTTATCGTGAAGTCAATTAATTGAAACAGATGTTGTTGGGGTCAAAATTCAAATAGAATATTAAATCCAAAATATAAATGCGTAACTTAAAATCCATTGAAAAAGTAAGACATAAAGCAAAATGTGCAGAGAGGAAGCTTGTGAATCAAGGTCAGGTCTCCTTTATGTGAAATGAATGAAATTTTGCAAATCAACGCCCAACTATTGCAGCCTTAAATGAACAAATATTTGCAACCCAATGCCAGGTTTTCACTTCTTCATACAAACGAAGCTTCACAAACCAAATGAATGAAGCTCTGAATACACACCTACCCACTTACACAAGCCTAGCTATGAAAAGTGGGAACCCAAATGCCATGGATGCAAGCAAAAATGGTCCCCTGTCCATAAATGTGAACCCAAAGAGCTATATTCTTGTGAGGGTGATCACGAATGTGAAATTGTATAGTGGCAAAATCAAGGTCACATGAAGAAACAAATGTATGGAAAGGAAAATTGAAGTTTATTGTGAAATTTTATTTACAACCATTATTGTTTGAATGTAAAATTGAAATGTGAAAACAAGCAAAAGTGGTTTAGACGATGTATAGATGATAAGGTGCTCTGGAGTTTGTTTAATGTAGGTTGAATTGGCTTGAAACATACATTGAATGCAAATTAGTGTACCCTTCGAGCTAGGCACATTCATTTTGCCTGTTTATAAAGAGTGGCAGGGTGCCCATTATATTTATCAATTGTATTATCTTTGAAAAACAATTGTTTATACCTACTAATCTTTGATTTGAAAATCTTGCTAGAGTTTAGTTATGGTCTAGGAGAATATTACATGGAATCTTTTGATGCATCACGTGTTAAATGTCATCGAAGTTGCTTCAGCTTGTGGAAGTCTCAACCACCTTTATTTTAGGGTTTTGATTATCCAAGATGTTCATTTGTTTGTACATTTAATTATAAACCGTGCTTATGTAGTTTGCAAAGGATATTATACGTCTAGTANCTGGAGTTTGTTTAATGTAGGTTGAATTGGCTTGAAACATACATTGAATGCAAATTAGTGTACCCTTCGAGCTACATTCATTTTGCCTGTTTATAAAGAGTGGCAGGGTGCCCATTATATTTATCAATTGTATTATTTTTGAAAAACAATTGTTTATACCTACCAATCTTTGATTTGAAAGTCTTGCCAGAGTTTAGTTATGGTCTAGGAGAATATTACATGGAATCTTTTGATGCATCACGTGTTAAATGTCATCGAAGTTGCTTCAGCTTGTGGAAGTCTCAGCCACCTTTATTTTAGGGTTTTGATTATCCAAGATGTTCATTTGTTTGTACATTTAATTATAAACCGTACTTATGTAGTTTGCAAAGGATATTATACGTCTAGTACTATAGCTATATACACAATGGCACTGTAATTATCCCTAGGGTGGTTTAGGATTTTTCTATATATCGAGAATATAATTGATGGTATGATGAATAATGATGTAGTTTGTATAGTCTACATAATTAATGTGTATCATTCTGGAATTGTTACAATAGAGTGAGAACCAAAGGGAAGGATCTGAAAAAGGACAGAGATGAAGAGGCTAACACTTCCTTGACTTTCTTTAATGTGGTACCTATTTGTATTAGCATCGATGAGATTGTGTTGAAGAGAATTGCAGTGCTATCTATTCTATAAGAAACCTTAGTGAAGATGTGAAGAGCAATATAGTGCTATATATTCTACAAGATACCTTATTGAAGATGTGATAGAAATGAGGATGTAAAGTTCAAGTTGTGGAAAATGCAGAAGAGAATAAGGAGATTGGTTTAGCTTGATGAGTTTTCGACAAACTATCTTTGGATGCAAAATTATGTTCAAGACCTCTAGGAGTAATAGAACGTTTAACTTTTCACTATGCAGAATAAACAATAGGAGATCTGATATAATTGAAAAATCATTCCATGGGATTTTACTGATAAGCACGGACATTAAAGAAAACTACTTTTGAACATAACTTGTAGGTGCAGGTGGTTCAGGGGAGGAATCCTCTTCTGGTTGTAAATGACAATTCCATCTAACTTTGATGACAAAATTGCATGATGTGTTAAACTCTTAGATGTATGAGTCAATGGCTCTTTGATGCATTTAATGCAGATTTAGTTGTTACTAAATTTATTAATGAGATGCTAGGTGTTATTGAAATCTTTCACATTAAGGACACTTATAATGGGACACTCATTACTATTTTTCACTTGTTATAACCTTTTCTGTACCTGCAACGAGAAATTTTTGTATCCATTGTGAAGGGGACGAGTCAGAAAATTTGGAATGAGAACAGGGGATGGAAGTCCTAAAGTGTTTCATTGCTGACTAAGCTAAGTTCAGATGTTGCTTAGAAAGTATGTTAACTGTCCATTAGGTCTGATAGCACTCCTTATGAAGATCAGTCAGCAGTTAGGAATGTAATTTTTACGAGGATCAATCAATCTTAACTGATGTGTTATTGTAGAAGACCTAATCAGCACTCTAAGCCTCAAGGACTAATCGGAAGTGATATATGCAGAAGCAAGAAACAGCATAAGTGTCCAGGGCATCACTTGAAGAAAAAATTAGCTTGAGATAACTCCATCATTTTTGCAGTTTTTATCAGCAATCAAGACGTTTTTGTTGGGATATATTCTCAGCAGATAGAGCTCCTTTTGAGGGGTTAATTTCACCATATGAGTGTGCTCCCTTAGGGTTAAGTTTAGCACTTCTTTTGTGCTATTTTCAGCATACAGATGAGATGGAGAGAAGGCACTGTTTTACTCTTTGTTGATGCATGATATCTGCATTTTCATCTTGTGCACTAACCCAACTTGAAGGTCTAAAATAAGGGTGCCGTCTTGGATTGAAGATGATTTATTTTACTGCATGATGAAGGCTGGTATAATCAAAGATGAAAGGTGTTAAAATGTGCTTGGTTTAGAAGTAAAACTACTTTTTATGACAAAAGCATTCATGTTTCTGCGTGAAGAAAGCATTATCTTCATGTGGCTAAATTCAGTTCTGTTTTGAGGTAACGATGAGGAGATTTTCCTTGCACGTGTGGCACTCCTTTTCCACTCATACTCAGCCCTAGAGAAGGGTGCAGATTTTGAAAATTCTTTCGTGCTAATGTTAGCCAGAGTAGGACACAGCCTCTAGGAACTGTTTTTGTGGTTGATTTCATGCTAAATTTGCTTATGAAGGGTGCTGTTATCGAGAGTATTGTTGGCATCTTCAGGGTCTGCTTTTGGGAAAAGTTTGGCTCAGCTTCAGCATGTAGTTAGTGGATAAGATACTGATATTTTAGGTCAAGTCTAGTGTTGTCTTTTTGTGTTTATTTTAACCTGAAGGTAAGGTCAAGCTAGCATTGCTTTTGTGCCAAGTTTGATGAATTAAAAGGTGAGAAGGGGCGCTGATTTTGATGATCATCCATTACATCTATTACTAGACATAGTTTCTCATTTTTAGCTGAGGAGAGCACTCCCTTTGGTGCCCAAGTTTAGTGCACAGAGTACTGCTATTTTGATGGAAAAACACAATAAATGTGGATCAAGATCTTCAGATCTGGAACAGATTCAATTATAAAAGAAGGAGCAAGAAGAGGAGCAAGGCATTAGTGCATCATGTCGTCCTTCTGCAAGCCTTCTTGTCTTCTTCTTGTTTTAATTCTGAGTCTGAACTCTACTGTTAATTGTCTTTGCAGGTCAACAAGGTCTAAAGCAATGACAATCGATCTAAGTCCCGTTTGTTTCCTTGGGCTATGTTTGTATCTGAAATCTCTCAGAACAATGTAGTTAAGTGTCTTTGCAGGTCAACAAGGTTTGAAGCAATGACAATCAATCTAAGTCCCGTTTGTTTCATTGGGGCGTGTTTCTATCTGAAATCTCTCAGAACAATGTAGTTTTTGTTGAGATTTGGTAACTTGGAGGTACTTCTGCAGTGGTAGCGCTCAGCATGCGGAACTGGAAGTGACCAAGCAAATGTTCTCCTAGTGACTTTATAATTATAAAGTGATTTTATAAAGTTGAGTCTTTTAATTTCGAAATGTAAAAGTGACTTTATGATGTGATGGGTCACTTTATTAACTTAAGTGACCTCAACGAATGATTAAGTCGTGACCGTTGATCTCAAGGGTAAGTGAAAAGTCGCTTAAGGCAGATCAAGGGTTAGAGGAGTTACAATTCGAAATTGCTTAAAGGCAGCTCATTAGGGGGAGGAGGGCGCAATTTTGAGGAGCGCTAGTGGAAAGGTGAAAGGGCACGAATCCCAAGGAGGGTTTATTTTCTTGGAGGAAGAGAGTTTCAACAGCTGGAGTTGGCACGCATTCCTAGACAAGTTTTCAGCATTGAAGAGAAGGTCGTACAGCAAGGAATCCGTACAGTACGGATTTGAGGAGGCTGTACAGTACGGATTAGAGGAGGCCGTACAGCATTTATTTGTTGTCTTTTGCAGTCACTATTAGCACAGAAATCGAAGCTGAGTTTTGGCACGGATTTAAAGGTGTTTTGCTGCTGCAAATTAATCCATACAGCAAGGTACAGTTCTCTACTTTTCTGGGCACATATTTCGAGACAAATTTCTGCTGTTTAATGAGTGGACAGTCCGTACCTTTGGTCAGGAAATCTGGTTCAGATTTCAAGACTGTTTTGTACAGTGATTATGTGAAATTTCTGCTCAGATAGGGTAAAAGTACAGCTCATTAAATGCTGATTGTAAACTGCTGATATACTCAGAATTTTTCCTTAAGCTGAATAAAGAAACACTCTTCTCAAAATCTGTCCTATTTTCTGAATATTTCTCCAAGTGTTTATGCACAGATTTTTGTGCCAAATGTGGG
>JASDQU010209212.1:8490-19000 GCA_032191745.1 Picea mariana
TTCCCACTAATGTTTGACATGGAGGAGAGATTTAAGGAGTGCGAAGGTGATCTTTTCCCTATCAAAAATTCTGAACATAGAAATATCCTTCTCACATATTTAACCATTTGTCTAGGGCATCCGCATCTATCTGATCTTCAAATATGGGAATATCAAAATTAACCTGTACCTTGAAAGGAGAGGTGCTTCCAAAGTGGTTGTTTGATGAATATTCTCTTGTTTCTATCGGTAGGCATTGGAGGATGTGGGAAAAATTCTCCATCATTTCGTCCCTCTGTCACGTGAGAGCTTGCTCAAGAAATAGGTTGATAGGATTGTCTGCTTCGTCATTTTTCTTTTCGTTCGCCATGGAGGGTTTATTGGGCGTGTGAGAGATATTGTATTCAAGACAGAAAAGATCAAGACCCAACTTTCTATACTTGGACCTCGTCGGGGACATGCACTAAAAAATGATCAAGAGCAACTTGCTCTGATACCACTGATCCAAATTATTTTTGGCACGAAATGAGACTAGAGAATTAATAAAGAAATGCACAACGATATCACAAATATCCAATAATATAACATAAATGTATTAGATATGCAACCATAAACATTGATATACAATAATACACGATTTCTATTAATGAAAGAAATGTACAGAGACTGTAAAAATACAAAGTGAAAGACTCGCTAGAATGGTGGCAGCTTATCTCTGAGAAGAGATGTGATGACTACTCGCATTCGCAAGAATATGGTTACAATGAGGCTCTGAAGTCCTTTTTACAATAAACAAGAATGTCAAAAACCTAGACATCCAAAAAACTAACCCTGGGAGATGAAGCGCCAAAAGTCATGTGGGCCTTGTTTGGGTAAGTTGGTACATCAACTTCTTTGGGTTGTAACTTTGTCATTCTATCTCTGTTTGATGCATATGATACATCATTAGAAAGATCTATATGCGAAATACAATTTTTGGTCAAAAATATGATTACAATAATTTTTTAAATATCATTATAATATTTTTCGATTGGACCATGCCCAAAAAACGTTGTTTAGGGCCTCAAAACGGCTCTGGAAGTTCAGGACTCGAAAAACTGCCAAAAATAGCAAATTACCAAAATTGCCAGAAAACTATTTTGTGGCAGTTGGAAAAGGTGGGTGGCAACCGATATCCACCTGGATCAAAATTCAAGGACTAGTGGGGCCCAAAAAAATATATAATAAATTGTGCATGCCAATGAAGGGGAAAGAGAAGGAAGTAAAGGAAAATGGGTGACTGGGCCAGGCCAGGTGGACCAAGAGATGAAATGGCATCCTTCTAGGGGTGTTAGGTAGACTAGGATGCCACGTCAACATCCCAGTTGGCCATATTAAAATAATTTTCCAAAATGATTGAAAATAACTAAAAAATTACAGTGATTTCCAAGTGTTCGACTTGAAAATAATTTTTCGTGGCCTAAATGGCATTTTTGCGAAGTCTAAATTGTATGAAATTGTATTTCCTCCTAGAAAATACAATTTTTGCATATAAAATAATAGATCTTAGAGAGATATTTCTAACAATGTAAACCATTCATCAAAGAAAGCTAATACGAGGGACTTATAGGCCAAACAATGAAAGTAATTTTTGGATATAATTCACTTCAAGGGCCATAACTTCCTGCTCCGGAATTGAATTTTGGCACAAGATCAATACACGGAAATATATTGAGAAATAGAATATATCCATGTAGTCAAAACATAAATCCACTTGAAAATGCACAGGAGGACTTAGAAGGCACTTGTAGCATTCAAGGCTAAAAATGTTAATTAACCTGAAACTTAAGTAGGCTATATCTAGTATCTTGAAGTTCTGATGAGGGTGAAACTTGGAAAGAATGCTTCGAATATGTTCATGAAGGAACCTAGTTGAGCTCATGTCAAATTGTCGAAGGAGTAGGTGCAAGGATGCATAAGCAGAGTTAAAAAAAACTGCACCTAGTTGAAGGAGTTTTTGGGTAAATTCAAATGACCATAACTTGTTTCTCAAGACTCATAATTGAGAAAGGGAGAAGTTGTTGGAAAGTTATTAGACATACAAGTATATATACCCACCCATAAATTTGAATTGGGTAGCTAAATTCACAAGGAATCAGAATAAATAATTCTAATGCACTTATGGAACAAAATTGTGCATAGTTTTCATAAATTTGTTAAATTATTTAGTCTAACAAATCCTATTTCCTGCACATTTTGTAGAGTTAACAACAATTAGATCATAACAAGATCATCACAAAGATAAGAATTATGGAATAATCATAGAGAACCTACAACCATGAATATGAGATCATAGGGTTGTATGTCAGCATGGGTAATGAGGGGACATAATCCAATGGGCATAGAGAAGGGAAGGAGGAGAGCATGAACTTGGTAGAGACCATAAAGAGTCTATAAAAATATGCCCAAAGATATAAATATGATAATGAGAGGCTTATGAAATCCAAAGAGTGGAAAAATGGATTAAACATCAAGTTGATCCAGAGTTTGGATATAATAGAGAAGAAAATGGATAAGGATACAGAGTCAAGCAGATCAAGGAGTCACAATTTTCATGATAAAAGAAGTTAAAAAGGAAGTGTTGATAGGAATCATCAACACTCACCAAGGAATTCAGTTAGGAGGGCACACAGTAGTTCAATTCCATCTCCTGTTAAAAATAATAAGAGAAGGTCTAGGGTAGATAAGTTACAAGGAGAAATGAATAAGATTAAGCCTCCTACCTTTGATGGTGAGTACAAGAAAGATGGGGATGAAGAGACCTGGCTACTGGGCATGAGGAAGTACTTTTAGTTACATAATTATTCTTCACAGGATGAAGGGATGATTACCATCTACTAGCTCAAAGAAAAAGCATCAATGTGGTGGGACCAGTTTGTGCAACTGCAATACATTGATGAGAAGAAGGTTACTTGGAGGGAACTCAAAAGGTATTTTCAAAATTAATACTTAACCAAATGTTACTATGATAAGAAAATGAAGGACTTATTTGAGCTCAAGCTTCAGATTATGATCATATATGAGTATGAAAGGAGATTCTTAGAGTTGCTAAAATATGTTTCTTTCATCAAGGATGAACAAGCTAAGATTCAAATGTACCTTAGTGGGATGTCATCATTTATCAGTGATAAGATACAATATGATGATTCCAAGAAACTAGAGGAAACCATAAGGAGATATAAATTCCTCTATGATCAACATAGAGGAATACCAACATTCCAAAACTCTTGGGAAGACAATAAGAAAGGAAAGATAAAGCAGGGGAAGACGGGGATCAAGCCACCATTCTTCAAAAATAATTATCAGGGACAATTATCTATTAAAGAGCCTAGAATGAAGGAACCAATGGGACAAATATCAGGGAAACAACCTATGAAGTGTTGGGGTTGTGAGAGAGACCATATGTACAAATATTTCCCTCACAGAGCTGAAAAAGTGAGGATTGTTCACAATGTACAACAATTTGATACAATGGAGGACATGGGAAGAAATGCACCTAGGGTCTACGCAGCCTTGGATAACAAGCAAGTTGATTTCCAACCTTATATGATTGAAGTGGAAGGTAATATCAACAACCAACCCATTGTTATTTTAATTGATTTAGGAGCTAGTCATAGTTATCTAGATCCTAATATGGTGGAAATATTTCATTTTCGACGAAGCAAGCTTGAGATTCCTTTGTTGGTGCAACTAGATACAAGAGCTAAAGGAAAAGTTAATGAGATGGGTAAGGAATTTCCTATGGACATGAATGGGTTGATGAAAAACGAAAATTTGAATATTATACCTTTGGGCTCCTATGATTTCCTCATTGGTATGGATTGGCTGGACAAGCATCATGCTATACTAGACTATTATAATAAGGCTTTTACTTTCTTGGATGAAGAATGAAACTTGAAATCAATATAGGGTATTCCAAGGGTTGTAACTATCAAAGAAGTTTCATCTTTGTAGCTGAAGAAAATGATGAGAAATATGTGCAGCCCATATGGAGGAGGCACCAAAGGATAAAGTGCCAAATATTGAAGACTATGCAGTCCTAAAAGTGTTTGAAGATGTATTTAAAGAAATATTGGGGTTTCCTCCCGAGAGCGATATTGACTTCTCCATCAATCTGATGCCCAAAGCAACCCCAATATCCAAGAGGTCTTATAGGATGGGTACAAAAGAGTTGAAGGAATTGCAAATTAAAGTTGAGGAACTTTTAAGGAATGGGTATATATGACCAAGTGTGTCACCTTGGGGTTCCCCAGTGTTTTTTCTAAAGTAAAAGGATTGGACATTGAGGGTTTGCATTGAATTCATGCAACTAAATAAGGTGAATGTGAAGAAAAAATATCCTTTGCCAAGGATAGATGATCTTTTTGATTAGTTGAAGGATGCCAAGATATTCTCCAAGATTGACCTCAGATCCGACTATCACCAAGTGAGAATTAAATAAGAAGATATCAACAAGACAAACTCTAGAACGAGGTGTGGCCATTATGATTTTATAGTGGTGCCATTTTGGTTGTCAAATGTACCATCTTTCTTCATGTGTTTAATGAATGGTATTTTCAGATATTACTTGGATAATTTTTTCATTGCATTCTTGGATGACACTCTTAGATTCTATTCCAATTTTGAGGAAGAGCATGAGCAACACTTGAGGATGGTGTTACAAGTGTCGAGGGAGCATCAACTATGTGTGAAGTTGAGCAAGTGTTCATTTTATCAGAGGAAGATACATTACTTGGGCCATATCATATCAAAGGAAGTGATAATTGTGGATCCAAAAAATATTAGAACCATTGAAGGATGGCCAACAACAAGGAATGTCTTCAAGGTGATATCTTTCATGGGAATTGCGGGTTACTATAGAAGATTTATTGAGGGATTTTCAAAGATTTCACACCCAATCACATATTTGCAAAATAAGGCTTTGAGATTTAAATGGATTGTGGAAGAATATTCCAACACTTGAAGTATTTATTGAAAAGTTCCCCAATATTAAGGATTATCGATCCGAATGAAGATTTGGTGGTATGCATGGATGCTTGTAAATAAGGGCTTGGGGGAGTCCTTAGTCAGAATGGGCATGTGGTATGTTATGAGTCAAGGAAAATAAAATAGCATGAGAGACACTATGCCATTCATGATTTAGATTTTCTATCCATAGCACATTCCTTGAAGATGTGGAGGCACTACCTCATGGGGAGAGGATTGAGTTGAGGACAGACCATAGTGGTCTGAAATATTTGTTTGGACGACCAACTCTGAATGCTAGGAAAAGTAGATGGTTGGAATTCCTCAACGAATATGACTTTGATATAAGGCATATCAAAGGTAAAGAGAACAAGGTGACTGATGCACTCAACAAGAGGGTGCATGAGATGCATGTTGCAACCATTAACATGTACACATCAGATTTGAAAGATAGAATTTTAGAGGCTGAAAAGTCAGATCAACACTACATGAAAAAATAAAATTACAGCAAAGTATTTTGAAGAAGAAAATTGAAGATTATGAGCTAAAAGAGGATGGAATCCTCATGTATAGGAGCATAGTTATATGCTAAATGTTTAGGAGTTAAAAAATATGGTGTCAAAAGAAATGCATAATGTGCCTTATGATGGGCACCCAGGTTACCATTAAACTATTGCAGTTGTCAAGAGCCAATACTTTTGGCCATGTATGAATAAATAAGTGGTTGATTATATAGCCATATGTTTGGAATGTCCAAAGGTAAAGGATGATCATAAACATGCTTCCGGTTTGCTATAGTCATTTCTCATTCCTAAGTGGAAATGGGAAGTTGTAACAATATATTTCATCACTGAGCTTCCCAGAACTATGAAGAAAGATGATTCTATCATGGTGGTGGTGGATAAGCTTACTAAATCTTCCCACTTTATTCCAATAAATCTCACTCACAAGGAAGCCAACATCGTTGATATTTATATGAGGGAAATTGCTAGGCTACATGGTGTTCCTAAGACAATTGTGTCTGATAGACATTCCAAGTTCACATCAACTTTTTGGAAGGTATTATTCAAAGGATTTGGGACAAATATGAACTTTAGCACAACCTATCATCCAAACTCAGATGGGAAAACAAAGAGATTCAACTAGGTGATCGAGAACATGTTGAGAATGTATGTGATGGATAAACCATCAAAATAGGAAGATTATTTTCATTTATTTGAGTTTACTTATAAAAATGGGTATCAAGAATTGTCTAAATATGAACCCATTCGAGGCACTTTATGGCAGAAAGTGAAACAATACACCAGTGAGCTAGGACAACCCAGGAGATAGAGTAGTGGTTGGGCTAGAATTAATCAGGGAAATGGAAGAGAAAATGGTGAAAATAAAATAAAATTTCAAGGATTCCCAAGACATGCATAAAATTTATGCTGATAAATGAAGAACTAACAAAGATTTTAAAGTGGGTGATGATGTGTTCTTGAAAATAAAGGCCAAGAGAAGTTCCCTGAAGTTGGAAAAAATTCAAAGATGGCAGCACGTTATTGTGGGCCTTTTGAAATCCTAGAGAGGATTGGTCCTATTGCATACATGCTTGCACTACCTGCATCGATGTGTATTCATAATGTATTCCACATGTCTTTTCTTAAAAAATATATACTTGATGCTAATCATGTCATTGATTGGAATGTGATTCAGGTGGAGCAAAAAGGTGACTTCCAAGTGAAATCGGTTTGCATATTGGATTGGAAGATCAAGAAGATATAGAATTGATCCATAGGGATATTAAAGGTCCAATGGACATGGTACGGTCTTGATGATGTAGTTTGGGAGCATGAGGATGCTATGTGAGCAAAGTACCCACTCATTTTTTAAGACTTTTGAATTTTTGATTGTATATGTGTATATAATGCATTGAGGACAATGCATAAATAAGGGGGAGGGGAATGCAATACCATTAGGTTGAACCCAAATTTTAATATAAATGTAAATGTACATATAGATTGGTGAGCCATGACATTTTGGGCCAGAGTGCCTTTTTGAGGTTATTAGGATGGAGAGCCAGAAGCTAAAAGGCCAGTGAACCTATATTGTATGATGTAATCACACTCAAATATTAATAAAACACTTCATTGTTGCATACCAACCAAACATAAAGAGTATGGGGGGATAAACTCCACTAGAAAGGGAAAGGGGGATAAGCCAAGGGAGGGCTTAAGCACAAACAAATATTATATTAATATTCCTAAAGTATAAAGTATAAAGTATGATATTCATTTATCCTAAGTTCCTAAGTGGAAACATATCACCATGTGGGGGGGTCGATGTGGGGACCCATGTAGTTCCAACATGACAAGTGTCAAGTTGGGAACATGCACATATATTTGGGGAAATTAGTTCATTTTCCCATAATTTCTCCATCATTCATGCTCTCACTCTCCTATCAATTATATATTGTTTCCATCACCGTACATGTACCTAGAAGTATTTGTACATGGTTTCAACCAGTAATCTAGGCAATTGACCTGAAGAGGTGGGTTTTCAAGCCTCTGGACTATTGAAGAAGTGATTTTCCAAGACCGTGAGCATTCTCTCTAGGTGAGAGAACTGATGAGAATTTATTCCCAAGGTTCCAAGTTGTAGCTACAGGGCTCCGAGACTTCTTGTCCTGCCTATTGTTGAAGCCTCATAAGGGAAGTGGGGCAGTCGAAGGACTGTTGAGCAGAGAAGGGGAACACTTCCTGGGGTGGGAAAAACACGTGGGGAATGAGGGAATGTAGGATTTCTTCTAGAGTTAGCACCTAAGTATGATCATTTATTTTATTTGAGAGGCATTAGCTTGGTTAGGATTCCTTTTCCCAGGTGGAGTTTTAGCCCCAGCTTGGGGGTGACCTATTGTTGATTTTATGAGAAGAAAATTCTATGGCTAGGTGGAAAGTTTGAGGTCTGCACACAATTGGTGACTTTATACAAAGTATAAGTGTCTTTTATGAGATTTTTTAAATTACCGTGTGCTTAATTATCTGTTTTGTGTTATGGGTTTTTCATGTATATGTTGCATGTATATATTTGTTTTTATTTCACATGATTTTGTGCATTTTTAGAGTGTTCTAGTAAATAAAATTGGTATCATATTTAAAATTTCATGTGGAATAGCCCAGATCAGGGTTGGGGATGCTATAGTATGTGGATGGAAGGTTGTAGATCTCTTCAATTTTATGTCCATATTCTCTAAAAGTGTAGTCCAAAAGGCACCGAGAAATTTGATATCTTTATCTAAGATTATGCTCCTTGACATCCCAAAATGCATCAAGCCTTGTCAAAGAGCATGTTTTCTACATATTACCCCTTTATGTCCTTTTTACAAGGCACGATAATGCACACCTTGCTAAAATTTTCAACTACAACAATAGATACTCATTCCCATCCCTTTTTCTTGGCAAACCACCCCAAAAATCCATGGAAATGCTCTCACATGGTTTAGTAGGTATAGATAAGGGATGGTATAAACCTTTATTTATATTAATGGGTTTGATGGTACAAAAAAATTGCATCTGCTAATAAACATAACTACATCTTCTTACAGTATGTGCCAACACACATACCTTTATAAATTGGCAATTGTTTTCCCAACACCAAAATTTCCCACAATTTTGGAGGTGCGAACCTCTTTGATGAGCACCAATATCTCACCTTTAGGAACATAGAGGATATCTAGATTGTAGAGTAACCCATCCTAGAGATTATGGTCAACCTTACTATCACCTTCTTCCACCCAAGCTTGGCCTTGTAGCTATTGAAATACCTCTTTAAAGTCCTCATCTTCTATGTATGCCTATTTATATGCATTACGGGTGAAAGGTTCCATGTGCATAAGAGTACCCAAGGCTATGAATGTGGATGTGGGTGGCCTTTAAATAATGTCTACTAACTTATCAGTGCATCCATTTTTATATTTGATGATAATATGAAATTATTGTAAAAATCCCATCCACTTTTAGTGTTTGGTTTGCTGAAGCTTACTCTAAGATTTCAAATACTGTAGTGCCAAGTGACCAATGTGGATTATGATATTCTTTCCCATAATGGTGCTAGACGAATGCTTAGTTTCATCTCATCAAATTATTTTTGTTGGTTTCTTAATTCCCCACTATAAACTCTCACCACTCACTTTTATGGAATGGAGTCATGTAGCCACAACTAAGAAGGACATTATAATCTTCCATAAGTACCTTTATACTGCCACAAAAATCCTAACCTCAATGACATTAGTAAATTTTGGAAACTTGAGGATGGCCTCCATCTTCACATGATATATCTTGAGTTCCCTTCCACCAATCACATAACTCAAATAAACCAATCATTTTTTACCAAATTCACTTTTCTTAAGGTTTGTTTGCAATTGATGTTTATTCAAGGTCACTAACACCTACATTAGATGTGAGATATATGTTCTTCCCAAGTAAAGCTGCAAACCATTATATCATCTAAGTACATTTTTACAAATTAATCTAGAAAGGGATGCAATACATCATTCGGAAAATCCATAAATGTAGTTGGTGCATTACATAAACCAAAACGCATTGTCAACCATTCATATAGACCTTACCTTGTTTTGAATGTAATCTTATATGAGACTTCTTCTTTAACTCATACCTAGTTCTATCTCAATTTGAGATCTAGCTTGGTGAAGTACTTAGCATGTTATAACTAATATAAAACGTTATCAATCATGGGTAGAGGGTATCAATTATTGAGGGTGATATTATTCAAACCTTTAGAGTTGATATAAATTCTCCAAGTCCCAACCTTCTTGAGTACTATGATGATAGGTGACCTACAAGGTGAGGTGCTTGGTCTATTTAATTCATTTTCCAATAGCTATTGCAACTATTTCTTCACTTGATTTGCTTCTAGTATGGATTGTCTATACAATCCATTGTTTGGAAATAGAGAATGAGGTAAAAATTGTATCTCATTCTCCACTTTCCTCTTATTCAAACCCTTTATACTCCTAGAACATTTTTTTGTACGCCTGCAAAATATCATCCAACTAATGTTTCTACCCTTTTTTACATCCTTCTAGAGATGCTTTTATCTTTACTAATCCATATCCTAGTAAATTCTCTCTTGACAAGAGTAGTACAAAATACCTACTCAAACTGATCAATTTTTTGGCTTGGTTAGTAATTACAAAAAAAAACTTTCTTTTACCTTTGTGTGGATTGATGATGGAATTCCCATCCTTAATTAAGAAATACTAGGTTCCTCTCCTCATGAATATTGCATCCCTCACATGTACATCTAGGGGATTCAAAACACTACACCATAAACATCAATTGGTACTACGTCTAACTCCACTTCATCAATAGAGTATGAATTTATAGAAATTTTTATCTTACACTACTTAGCGACCCTGAGCTATACATCCTTATTTATCCATTCTAATGGATATGGGTGAAGCTCATGGTCATGAATTTCAATTCTAAGCTTGATGACTAGATATTTTTCTATGAGGTTGGCCTAT
>JASDQU010209214.1:0-13592 GCA_032191745.1 Picea mariana
CTCTCCTTTGTGTCGTTCTCTCTTCATCACCCTCTCTCCCCCCCTATCTTTACCTCTCTGGGAAAAGATAGATCGTTTGAAAATACTAAATTACCATAAGATAAAATGTGAGGATAATTCTAAGTTGACCATAAAAACACTTCCCAATGTCACCACAAAGGATACTCAACCCAATTCACTTTTTTGCAAGTATATTTGAAAAGGGGTTGAAATAGATCGGTTGGAAGAATCATTTTCAGAAAAAATTGCTAAGTGTTAATACAGAGCAATAAATGGAGGCACTCACTTGGCTAGACTTGGAGTCAGACATTGAAGAAGTTGGGAGGGAGGATTGTCAACCCACAACAATTGTCAATTTTTGTAGGAAATTCAAGGGGATATATGACTTTCAACTTAGTGCATAATGACTTGAGGAGTTACAATGAATGTTGAAATAATTCAGGTTGGTGTTGAGGTAAACTACAAGTAGAATATCTTCTAGTCGAGGAATTTGGAAATATTTTCAAACAATCCTCTACTACAACCTCCTCTATTGGATGTGGAGGTTTTAATGGATGTTCCCTATAACGAAAAAAAATTGATCGGGAGAATCTTTTAGAAAATGTTTTTTTTCTAGTGCTTTTATTGTCAAAATGAACCAGTGTGAGATTAAATAAAATTCCCCGGTGCATACCCGAAAACAAAATGAACCAAAATCAGCTTACATAAAACCAAAAAATCCATTGGTGCACCATTACATAAATTGTTGTTGCATACAAAAAAGTAAAATGCAGCGATCCACCATTACATGAAATTCCACAATGCATACATGAGATGAAAACATGTTGGTTTTCCATTACATTACTACCCTGATGCATACCTATGATGGAAATTAAATAGGGAGATTATATTTATTATTCCCAAGATTCCCATTTTTTTCGTATGCAACACCAACACACTTGTATTTTATGTCCATCCTGGTGCTTTTATAATTTGTATCTTTCGATACTTGTATTAACCTATGCGATGAGAGGTATTGAAATTTCAAATATTGAAGTTGAGATGTCTCCTTCATCCTTTGTTTCGAAGCATTGATGATTTTATTACATATAATGCATCGGCCCACATTTATTTTATTCAACACACTTGTGCGTTTAATTTATTTAAATCACTAGTGTTGTTATTATATTTAAAAAACCGATGTGTATTTATCACATTCCCACCATATAATTTAAAAAAAAAAGATATATATTATGACATTTTTTATACACCAATGCTTCAATACAATTAATATGCATCAGTGACTCGGTATGCTTAGTATGCCCTGACGCATATAAACCCTTAAAAAGTACCGATTTCTATATTATTTCAGGGACCATTTTTTGAGTTCATAAGAATTCACCGATATGTATATATTTTAATTTATTTATTTTTACAGATATTTTTTATAATAACATTTTTTTTTATATTTGTATTATTTCATTTGGATATAATGATTTCATTAATTCCTTATCCAGCGGATTTAACCTCTTTTATTTTCAACAATGTAAATCATTCACATATTAATTAATTAACAACACAACATTTAACAACATTTCAAATTGCACTCCACCCACTCTCTCTCTCTCCAAGCATACCCCCATCCTCTCTCTCTCTCTACCTCTCTCTCTTTCTATGCCACCCTTTGTCTCTATCCCTCTCTCTCTAATTCTATCTGATTGTATTCTCTCTCACTACCTCCCTCCCTCCCTCTCTCTCTCCATCCTCCCTCCCTCTCTCCATAATCTCTCTCTCTTTCTCTCTCTACCCACCTCCCTCTCTCTCCCCATCATCCTTTTTTCTCTCTCCCTCTCTCTCTCTCCACCATCATTTTTCTCTCTCTCCCTCCCTCTCTCTAACTCTATTCACCACCCTTTGTATCTCACCCTCTCATCCTTTGACTCTCTCCCTCTCTCTCTCTCCCTCCCCCTTCTCCCACTTTTATCTCTCTTTTCCTTCTCTCTCTTTATGTATCACCATATATCCCCTCCGTATCTCTCCCATGATCTCTCTCTCCCTCCTTTTCCCTTCACTCACTCTCTCTTTCTCTCCCCTTCTCCCCTCTCTCTCTCGCTTTCTCTCCCTCCCCCCTTCATCTCTATTTCTCTCTCTCTCCCTCCATGTCCCTCCCTCCCTCCTTCCACCATTCATATCTCTCTCTCCCTCACTCTCCCTCCATGGCTCCCTCTCTATCTCTCTATNTCCTCCCTTTGTATCTAACACGAAATTTCCATCTTTCCCCTCATATCTCTCCATAACTCTCTCTCTCTCTCTCTCTCTTCCACCCTCCCTCCCTCTCTCTCCCCCTCTCTCCATATATCTTATCTCACTCATTCTCTCCCCTTATATAACTCTCTCTTGGTATCATACATTCTCTTCTCCCTCCCTCCCTTCCTCCCTTTGTATCTAACACGAAATTTCCATCTTTCCCCTCATATCTCTCCATAACTCTCTCTCTCTCTCTCTCTCTTCCACCCTCCCTCCCTCTCCCTCACTCACCCACTCTTTCCCCCACTCCATCACTACTCACATAACTGGTAAGGTCTTGGGAAAAATCAATTTGACATTCATTGCATTCATCCCCAAGTCATATTTCCTTGTGTTCTTTGATGAATTTCATTATATTGTTGGCAGGTTGAAGACCTAGGGTTCCTCAATATTTGACCAACAAAAACCTAAGGCATTGATATATTCTATCTTCAGTCGAGGACTGAAGAATGTCTCAACCAAGACACCATGAGAATCAAAGAGACCATTTAGTCTTGTTTCATATGTGAAGGGATAGTGCATACAAGGAAACCTATTGGGTATACATTCATTCATTCATTCATAATGAAACACAAAGGAATAATCATTATCCATTAAGACCGATATCCTTTCAACTCATAATACACAAAGCATATTTTGTAGAGAGAAAAGGAATTTGTATTATATTCATTAGCTTCCAAAATGGATAGAGAGACATACTCATATGACATAAAATTGTGTTATGTTCTCTAGTTCATTCAACCGTCATTACATTCCACTATGTTATGTGCATTTTTCTCTTTTCTTCCTTCCTACAAAAATCATACAAAACTTTGACAAAAATGGACATGGAACTCTCTCTTTTTGTACGATTCGACTCTCTGTCATAGGCATGCATTCTCTATTCCAATGCTCTGTTATGTTCAGACTTACTCTACTGACTATTTTTCTCGACTCCTATGCTCCACTCTCTTGAGTGAATTCCATATTTGCACACTTTTCTTATGTGCATGCAGCCCCCAAATATTCCTAGAGCGTGGAAATCATAACTAACTTTCCAGCTCATCCATACCTTTTCCCACAATCATTTAGGTCATTATAGTGCTCAAATACAAAATATTCCAAAAGATACACTCAAATTTGTTGCATGTGATCTTATTGATTCCTTGAGCACAATGAAAAACTGGGTTGGTGTGTGTAATATTCCTTTGGTCGATGTTGTTGTTGATCCTTCCTTGCATCATGCAGTGTATCTTCATGGGAGCACAGGGAACTTCCCGAAAACCTTGGGTGCAAATAGACCCCTAAAACTATTATTTCGCTCATCCTCGAGCCAATGGTGGCTATTCATGACTTGACATAATCATTTAATGACACCATCATTAGGAATTCCTAGATGAACTACTGGAATTGGCTATAAACTTCATTAAAACTATCTTGCATCCTGTATGTGAGTTGGAAAACCTCATCCACTTCAATTTTTGTAACCTCTAGGGAATAAACATTAATCTTCTCCATATTTTATAACATAGGGAATGTCATTACATGTGTATTTGTGAGTTCATTGTAATATTTTTGGTCATTTCTAGTCACGTCATTGGCAATGTTGAAGATAGTATGTTGTTCCGATCAGACTGTAATAATATCTTGATTTTTGTTGGTAATCACTGTCATTATTGCTTGCCCCTCACATGGAGGTAAGGACTATAGTGCACTTTTTTGTTGTTTAACTTATACTTCTGTAGTGTAGATATGTTCATAAATGGAACTAATTTCAAGTGTATTCTAGGGGTGAGTCTAGAGTGTGAATCTATACTCAATCAGACCCGTGAAATCCTTTATGCATGTCTCTCCCTTTTGGAGTGCTTCCTCAAACACAAAAATATTTTGTTGAAACTATTGATTATTTTAGGTAGGCCACTTGAGCTTCTCATGAAGCTCAATATTTTGTGTCTCTAATATCTCGATGTAGTCCTTGACTACATGAATTTTTTAGGCATAGGAAGGTATGGCCGATCAACACTTGACATGGACACTTGTGAATAAGAATCATCCACAGTGCTAAGGATTTCCTTGTTAATTGTGATCATCATTTTGTGTTGTGGTTTACTTTATCATGCATGCTAACCTCCAAAATATGAAGTACTTTGAGTTCCTGACATGGATCCTCTACTTATTGTCACACATGTGCTTCCTATTGATGTTTTAGTTGAGTTTCCTTGTGCACAATGAATTCTTACTCTTGCTACTATTGTAGTTATACATGTGACTTACTGAGGGCCCTATGGCTATCTTTGAGCTCCGTCATGATGGTAGTCATAATATTTTGTAGGTCCTATATAGGAACCTCTACTAGTGAAATTGGCATTGGTTGAGTCAAAATACACAATGGTCAAATGGTTGACCCACAATACTCTCCTCTAAGTTGTGCCACTGAATTCATTGATTTGTTTCTCTTGAGGGGGTGAACTAAGTAGACAAGGAATTGATAATTTTTGACATAGGTTGTTGAATTTTCTTAACACGTATTTTTGAAATACCTGTTGCATCATTATTTTTCCTCTAATTTCCCCAATTAAATTTAGGATAGTCATAATCGTCAGCCCTATTTGTGTTAGTAGGGTACATGTAACAGACCTTTCTCTTGTGGTCATCCACCAATGCTTTCTAGGAACTTGACCAGATGTTATGTTGTGATGTTTGGATGGTCTCTGGACTTCCTCCTCAATGGTATTAAACTCTGGTAGGGAAGAGGGCATGTTCTCTTCATCCATTCTAGGATATAAACTGATTAGGGCTGACCCTTGTGTCTCTAATGATCATTTCCTCTTGCAAGCCTTGTCATGGTCATTCTTAGAGTCCTCATTAGTTTGGGATTTCTCATATGACAACTATATGAATTTGTCTTTGGAGGTATCAAAATTTTGTTTCTTAGATCCTAAGGCCTATTATTTATGTTGGGATTCACTTGTGGCCCTTTTCTTTTGTTGGTTTTTCTTCATCCTAGTTTTTACTTGTGCTTGCTCATCTACAAATGGAGGCTAATATTTGTGCTATTCTATGACACCTAGCAGGATTTATTCTTCCATGATGCAAAAGGGGAGCATTTCGGTGAATTTTTTCTTATATACACATGGATAAATGAAAACATTATGGAAATCACACTCGAATTATAGGTAGTACTCTTACTTTTTCAGTAGATTCTTTATAATGCACAACATCAAATTAGTTTCTTGTATCAGTTGTGTGTACCAATTTTTAAAGGACTTGTTATGATCATCTTGGACTTCTTTCTTTTTGGTGTACTAGAGGGTAAGAAATTGAGGAGTGATGAAGAATGGTGCATTGAGTTAATCTTCCTCATGGCCCGTGATGTAGGAGCATCACCCACGTCAAGCGAGCTAGCGTGAAAGTGGGAGACAGCTAGACAAGCCAGCAGGATTTCTTTTTGGATTGCACATTGAAACTATTGCGCAAAACATTAATGTGTTGATTTGATGAAGCATACTTTGTGTATTGTAATGGACCTTGAGCAGATAGCTCACATCCTTACGTAGATGAGGCATTTAATAGATTTAATGTAAAGATAGGTAGGAATTTAATTCTAGATTTGATAGCTTTAGAGCTCGAGAGGGAAATGGGATATAGACACCCTCCTTTGTATATTGTATTATCATTGAGAGCATTCTGAAGAGAAGAGCATGTAGAGAAGTGTACGAGGAACACCCATGTATAGACATTCGAATTAATAGAAGAGTTCTGATTCAAATTCATGGCTTGTGTTATTCTCTATGTATTTGTGTTAATATGCTCATGAATGTTTGCTTCTTGTCATGCATTTGCTTTCATGTGCTGTGTATGTGATCTCATGGTTGAAATGAAGTCTGTGAGAACAAAGAGTTAGTTTCAATTGTTTCTATATCTTGAACCAGAGAATTCCTGCAAGGAGTGCAGTTGAATCATCTGCAAGGAGTGCATTGACAGCAGGGTTCAAGTAGAGAGAGAGAGAGAACTTTTTTTCTAAGGTCTAGAAGTGCAGGTTGGGCACTAGAGCCGTGCAAGGCATGCGTAGGCTAGAATAAGTCTCAGAGTTGCGATTCTAAGCAAAGGAAGTGAAATACTACTGCTGCAAGTGTGCGCAAAGTCGAGAAGGCTTCAACACTTAGCTGTTGTTGAAGATTTACCATAAGGAGCATGCGCAAGAGTTCTTCCTGAAAGGGTTGAGGTCGTGAAAGCTCAGGAAGAATAGGCCTTCAAATTTTGTTGAAGGGTAGTGGAGAGAAGTTGCGCGAGCAGGGTGAACGGAAGAGTCACAGGTGGGCGAACCCGTCTCGTGGAGAGACACTTCTTGTTCGTGGATTGCACAAGAAGTAAAGTGGACGGTCAGTATTCTTTGTGGAGGATAGTGAGTTTTGGGGAGTCGTTGGATCTTGTGGAGGTGCAAGAAAGGTTACAACGAAAGTGTGGAAGAATTTCGAGGCACAGAAGGGCAGAAGCATTGATTGGGATCACGAGGAGCATGGATCCATCGCAAGATCATCTATCGAGCCATCGCGAGGAAAGAGCGGAAGATTTAGTAGCGTGAATCACGACAGAGCGAGAAGCGAAGTGCCGACAATTTTGTGGATAGTGTGGGCCACAGCAAGGTGACGTGGCAGGTGACATGAGATATCGACGTATCAGCATCTTAGACCTCGGGATTTGAGGTAAGGATCAATTTATATCATGAGTAGCGAAGTCACAAGGAAGCGAGATCGTGAGTTTGTCGTTTCGGCGCATCACGTATCAAAAGTCGGAGCCTTAAGTGTTGGGTGTCATGAGTCGTGAAGTCGCGATAGAGTGAAGTTCCGATAAAGGAAGAATGAAGTCAGCGGTTTACTAGTGCATCAGGTCTTGGGGTTTCGAGGGCCCAGTTGATCAATAGAGGACTCGCGAAGCGTGAAGTTTCGATCGTCCGATAAGTAAGTAGAGAGGATCACGAGATGAGAACTGTGGGTGCAGATCTTTCGATTGGGAGATAGAAGAACATGTATGCTCTTCGGGCCGAGAAGAGACAAGATCCTGGAGGAGGCGAATGTGCTCCGATGAGTGTGATCGACGTCAAGTGGTATCAAAGCGGGAATTCTTTGCTTCCTGTAGTAGAGAAGAAGAAATTCACCATGCCACCCAAAAGAGAAAGACAGTCACCAGACCTGGAAGATAGGGAGGTGCGAAGAAGAGGTAGGCCGGCAGGAAATCCAAAAATGGAGCGGCAAATGAGAGATCTCCGAGCAAGGCTCGAGGAGATGGAGAAAGCTCAAAGACGTGGAGTTGGTGCTGGGGATATTAGTGATTCCGAAGTTGAAGAAGAAGTTGGACATGAAGAAGAGGTCACCGCAGAGAATGCATCAACCGAGCGGTTGATCAAAGCCATTGCTAGGATGGGTGCGAAGGCAAAAATGGACATTCCATTCTATGAGGGGAATCTGGATGCAGAAGAGTTGCTAGATTAGATTAGAGCTATCGAAACATACTTCGATTATGAAGATGTCGAAGATGATAAAAAAGTCAGACATGCGGTTACGCGCTTGAAAGGACATGCAACATTATGGTGGGACGAGCTACAAGCTGATAGACACTGCAAGGGCAAGAAAAAGATCAAGAGTTGGGATCAGATGGTCACAAAGATGAAGGTGAAGTTCATCCCATGATATTATCATATCACTCTGTTCAGGCGAATGCAGAACTTGAGACAGAAACTGATGACAATGAAAGAATATACTGAAGAATTCTATCGATTGAACATCAGAGCAGGTCATCGGGAGAGCGATGATGAAAAAGTGGCTAGATATCTGAATGGTCTGAGATATGACATTCAGGATGAGCTAAGCATGCTAACCATCTGAATGGTGGAAGATGCTTACCAATTGGCTCCGAAAGATGAGGAGAAGCTGAGCTGAAAGCAAGGTCAGTGAGGGCGAGGTGGAAGCCAGCCAAGAGGCAAGGCAATTGCCCAGGAAAGAACTTAGAAGCCCAAGGAGGAATGGAAGAAACCTCAGGGTAAGGTTGAAAGAGGTGGACCCTCACAGCAGAGGAAATCATATGTTGAACAGAGAGGGTAGAAGAATGATCAGCGAGAAGATTATGCTGACGCAAACACTTTTCCTCGTACCAGAGGTCGAGGTAGAGGAAGAGGAGTTATCACATGTTTTACATGTGGGAAGAATGGGCACAAGTCATATGAGTTTCCAGAGAAAAACAAGGATGCAGGAGAAGATCACATCACAGAAGCGCAGAGGCGTGATGCTGAGACAGAAGATGCAAAAGGTGGAAGATCGCTTGGGATGCATAAAGTCCTTTTGACACTTGAGAAGGAGGTGGAAAGCTCAGTGCAAAGGACCAGACTATTTAGAACAGCCTGCAAGACCAAAGACAGGAAATGCAAGGTCATTGTGGACAGCGGTAGCACAGAAAATCTCGTTTCAACCAAGATGGTAGAAAAGCTGGAGCTGGAGACAACTGATCACCCGAGTCCATACAAAGTCTCATGGCTACAGAAGGGACATCAGGTAAGTGTCACCAAACAATGCTTGGTTGAGTTCAAAATAGGGGGATATAATGATAATATTCTATGTGATGTTATTCCCATGGATGTATGTCATTTATTGCTGGGTAGACCATGGCAATATGATAGAAATGTGATTCATGACGAGAGAATGAACACATATTCTCTGGAGAAAAATGGGAAAACCCATATGTTGCTTCCAATAAAGGATAAGGAAGTGAAGCCGGAAGTAAGCAATACAATACTTCTCATGAGTGGGAAGGAGATTCTTTCAGAGGTGGAGAAGAAAGAAGATCCACAATTCTTTGTAGTCAAAAAGCCGAGAATTGTTCTGACTAGCACAAGAGTGGATGATTTGTCGGTTGAGATTCAGGAACTGCTGGAGGAGTTTGCTGATATCATAGTGAACGAATTACCTCGTTCGTTGCCACCAGTGAGAAGTGTGAGTCATCACATAGACCTCATACCAGGAGCAATTTTACCGAATAAAGCTGCATACAGGTTGATGCCGCAGGAGAATGAAGAAGTCAAAAGACAAGTCCAAGAGTTGATGGACAAAGGCTTGGTCAGGGAGAGCTTGTGTCCATGTGCTATACCAATAGTTCTCAGTTCAAAGAAAGATGGAGGCTGGAGGATGTGTACCGATTCAAGAGCGATCAACAAAATAACCATCAGGTACAGGTTTCCACTACCGACAATGGATGATCTGATGGATTGCCTGAGTGGGGCAAATTATTTTTCAAAGATTGATTTGAAGAGCGGATACCACCAAATTCGCATGAGGGAAGGCGATGAGTGGAAAACAACGTTCAAGACAAACGAGGGTTTGTATGAATGGCTAGTCATGTCGTTTGGTTTGACAAATGCACTGAGTACATTTATGAGGCTGATGAATGAAGTCCCGAGGGAGTTCATCGGAAAGTTCGTCATTGTTTATTTGGACGATATACTGATTTACAGTAAATCAGAGGCTGAACATTTGAGGCATTTGGCCATTGTGATGAGAAAGCTACAGCAGGAGAAGCTATTGATAAATATGAAGAAATCCTCATTTATGCAGACACAACTCATTTATTTGGGTTTTGTTATTTCAGCTAATGAGTTAAGGATGGATCTGAACAAGGTGGAAGTGATCAAGAATTGGCCATCACCAAGAAACATGTTCGAGGTGAGAAGCTTCCATGGTTTAGCTAGTTTCTATAGAAAGTTCATCAAGAATTTCGGTGGAATTAGCGCAAAGATGATGGACACAGTGAAGAAGCAGCATAAGTTTTTTCATTGGACAGTTGAGGCTGAGAAGAGCTTCAATCTATTGAAGTGAAAGATCACAGAGAAACCAGTGTTGGTGTTGCTAGATTTTCAGAAAACATTACAGGTGAAATGTGATGCCAGTGGGTATGCCATAGGAGCAGTCTTGAGTCAAGATGATAGACCAGTTGCATATTTCAGCGAGAAGCTGGATGACGCGAAATTGAAATACTCCATGTATGACAAAGAATTTTATGCTATCATACAGGCGTTGAAGAAGTGGAGGCATTACTTGATCCCAAAGGAATTTGTATTGTACAGCGATAATCATGCATTACAGTTTGTGACTCAACAAGAGAAGTTGAATCAGAAACATGCTAAATGGGTAGAGTACATGCAGAATTTCACACCTGTAATCAAACATATTTCAGGTACTGCAAACAAAATGGTTGAAGCTTTGAGCAAGAAATGTTTGTTGCTGCAGGAGTTTCAAGTCAAAACCTTGGGTTTTGAAAATATCAGGGACATGTACACAGAAGATGCAGATTTTGCAGAAGCGTATGAAGCAACTGAGAACCCACTTCTCAGGGATCAGAGCCCTTGGATAGATTATATGATCCAGGAGGGATTGTTGTTCAAAGGAAATCAACTATGTATTCTAAAATGCTCCATCAGGGAGAATCTGCTAAAGGAGAAGCATAGCGGCGGATTGGCTAGACATTTCGGTCATGATAAAACATTTGCAAAGTTGAATGAAGCATATTTTTGGCCAGGGATGCGTGCAGATGTCAAACGGTTTATTGACAGGTGTAGAATTTCTCATCATTCAAAGGGAAGGAAGCAGAATGCAGGTTTTTATCAACCATTAACCATACCAGAGAGGCCATGGGAGGCGATAAGAATGGACTTTGTACTGGGATTGCTGAGAATGCAAAGAGGTGTTGATTCCATCTTTGTGGTAGTTGACAGATTTTCAAAGATGGCACATTTTATTCTGTGTCAAAAGACTAGCGATGCGACGTACATCGCAAATTTGTTTTTCAAAGAGATTGTTAGACTTCATGGATTGTCGAAAAGCATAGTTTCGGACAGGGATACTAAGTTCATTGGGCATTTTTGGAGGATGCTATGGAAGAAGCTAGGAACTAACTTGGCATTAGTTCTGCTTGTCATCCTCAGACGGATGGACAGACGGAGGTGATAAATCGAAGTCTGGGAGATTTGCTGAGAAGCTTGGTGATAGAGCACCATAACAGCTGGGACAATGTGTTGCCACAGGCTGAATTTGCATACAATGATTCAGTAAATTGGAGTACAGGAAAAAGTCCATTTCAGGTTGTATATAGGATGCAGCTGAGAGGAGTTTCTGAATTGCGGGATTCAGAGCAAACTGCAACTAGCAGTGCTAGTGCCAAAGAGTTCATTGAGGCGATGAGAGAACTTCACAGTCAGGTGAAGCAACGACTAATAGATTCAAATCAGGAATATAAGCACAGAGCAGATCAACATTGGAGACAACTTCAATTTGAAGTTGGTGATCTAGTTCTGGTGCACTTGAGAAAAAAAATATTCCCAAGGGGAACATATAATAAGGTGAAGATGAAGAAAATCAGACCATGCAAAGTCCTGAAGAAATTCGGGGAGAATGAGTATGAGATTGAGTTGTCGGATGGCATCGGGATATCTCCGATATTCAATATCGCAGATTTATACCCATATAGGGTTGGAGAGACAGAGACTGGAACTGAGGAACCAGAAATCCAGTGGATGAAACAACTACCAGTTGCGGAGAAGCCACAGATGGAATGCATACTGGACAAGAGAGTGGGAAAGAAGACCAGAAGAAAAGTATACTTCCAGTATCTGGTCGAATGGAAGAATCACCCGGTGGAGGATGCTAGCTGGCAGAGTGAAGCAATGATACAGAAGCATGGACTGACCATGCAGAAGCTCATGGACAGGAGCCCATAAAAATTTTCAAGCAAGGGAGTATGATGCAGGAGCAT
Source organism: Picea mariana (assembly GCA_032191745.1). Lineage (NCBI taxonomy): Eukaryota > Viridiplantae > Streptophyta > Pinopsida > Pinales > Pinaceae > Picea > Picea mariana. The sequence goes on from JASDQU010209214.1 coordinate 12,064, forward strand.
CGCCCACGTCAAGCGAGCCAGCGTGAGCACGGGAGACAGCTGGACAAGCCAGCGGGATTTATTTTTGGATTACACCTTGAAACTATTGCGCAAAACATTAATGTGTTGATTTTATGAAGCGCACTTTGTGTATTGTAATGGACCTTGAGCAGATAGCTCACGTCCTTAGGTAGATGAGGCATTTAATAGATTTAATGTAAAGATAGGTAGGAATTTAATTCTATATTTGATAGCTTTAGAGCTCGAGAGTGAAACGAGATATAGACACCCTCCTTTGTATATTGTATTATCATTGAGAGCATTCTAAAGAGAAGAGCATGCAGAGAAGTGTATGAGGAACACCCATGTACAAACATTCGAATTAATAGAAGAGTTTTGATTCAAATTCATGGCTTGTGTTATTCTCTGTGTATTTGTGTTAATATGCTCATGAATGTTTGCTTCTTGTCATGCATTTTCTTTCATGTGCTATGTATGTGATTTCATGGTTGAAATGAATTCTGTGAGAACAAGGAGTTAGTTTCAATTGTTTCTCTATCTTGAACCAGAGGATTCCTGCAAGGAGTGTAGTTGAATCATCTGCAAGGAGTGTGTTGACAGCAGGGTTCAAGTAGTGAGAGAGAGAGAACTTTTGTTTTAAGGTCCAGAAGTGCAGGTTGGGCACTAGAGCCGTGCAAGGCATGTGCAGGCTAGAAGAAGTCTCAGAGTTACGATTCTGAGCAAAGGAAGTGAAATACTGCTGTTGCAGGTGTGCGCAAAGTCGAGAAGGATTCAACACTTAGTCGTTGTTGAAGATTTGCTGCAAGGAGTGCGTGCAAGAGTTCCTCCTGAAAGGGTTGAGGTCGTGAAAGCTTAGGAATGCTAGGCCTTCAAAGTTTGTTGAAGGGCAGCGGAGAGAAGTTGCGTGAGCAGGGTGAATGGAAGAGTCGCAGGTTCGCGAACCCGTCTCGTGGAGAGACACTTTTTGTTCATGGATTATGCAAGGAGAAAAGTGGACAGTCAGTATTCTCTGTGGAGGACAGTGAGTTTTGGGGAGTCATTGGATCTTGTGGAGGTGCAAGAAAGGTTACATTGCAAGCGTGGAAGAAGCTCGAGGCATGGAAGGGCAGAAGCATTGATTGGGATCACGAGGAGCATGGATCCATCGCAAGATCGGCTATCGAGCCATCGTGAGAAAAGAGTGGAAGATTTGGCAACGGGAGTCATGACAGAGCGAGAAGCGAAGTCCTGACAATTTCATGGATAGTGTGGGCCATAGCAAGGTGACGTGGCAGGTGACGTGAGATATCGACGTATCGGCGTCTCAGACCTCGGGAGTCAAGGTAAGGATCAATTTATCTCGCGAGTAGTGAAGTCGCAAGGAAGAGAGATCGCGAGTTTGGTGTTTCGGTACATCACGTATCGGAAGTCAGAGTCTTAAGTGTTGGGTGTCATGAGTCGCGAAGTCGCGATAGAGAGAAGTTTCGATAAGGGAAGAATGAAGTCAGCGGTTGACTAGCACATCGGGTCTCGGGGTTTCAAGGGCCCAA
>JASDQU010209214.1:30958-45845 GCA_032191745.1 Picea mariana
TTTCCTACAAAATTTCACAATGGTTGTAGGGTGGCAATCCTCCCTCCCCACTTCTTCAATGTCTGACTCCAAGTCTAACCGAGCGAGTGCCTCCATACACTACTCTATATTAACACTTCAAATTTTTTCTGAAAGTGATTCTTCCAACATACCTACCTCAAACCCTTTGCAAATATGCTGGCAAAAAAGTGACTTGGGTTACAAATCCTATGTGATGACATTGGAAAGTGTTGTTATGGTCAACTTATAATTATCCTCACACTTTAGCTTATGGTACTATAGGATTTTCAACCAATCCATCTTTTCCAAGAGAGACTTCACTGATGTATCCACTGCTATCACCTTTTGTTCTCTCTAGACCTATCCTACTGAGGTCACCATGTCCAAACTCAACCCCTGTTATTGCACTTTGTTGCAAGGTTTGTTCATGGTTCCACTCACTCTCTCAATAAACATGATTGCATACATCCTAGGTATTTGTCCAATAATCCTATTTGTTATCATGGGAATGCTTGGAATTTTATCTTCATTCAAGAACACCAAGAAACTTACATGTTGGAGTGGAAATCCCTTGGAAAATATAATAAATTATTTCCTTGATACCAACGCATGATCATCCAATGGAGCAACCATCAATTCCCAATTTCCAAACCAACTTCCAATTCTCAAAGGTGTATAGAAAACCACCCCAACTGTCAATTCTACTACTGAGTTAACCACCTTGTACATGTTTGTGATGTTCTTGGTCTTACGATGGAGTGAATTTATGATCTTCTCACACACAAAGTTGTGGGTCATGTTAGTGTCCAAAAAATAAACCACCTTCACCCCACTCACCATCACATCCACAAAGTCAGTTTATTCTTCTTCAAATTGAAAATAGTATCTATGGCCTCTATATTTAGACTCCTCTAGATGTGTTGCGAACTATCCATCACTTCCAACATATGCTTTGAAGGTGTAGGCATTTGACATACTTCCACCTTGGTGGAAAGTTTCTCCTCTACCTACTTCACTTGGTCTTGTTCTAACCATTTCAACTTAGTCTTCATGAAAAAATATGCTATGAAGTGGTTTTCATCACAAAGAAAACATCGAAAAAGTATTCCTCTCCTATAAAGTAGCTTATTTATTGTTGAAATATCTCCTTTTCCCTAGGAATCCTCCTAGTTGAGAAACCATAAACTTGGAATCTCCTTAGACATGGTTCCATTAAAAAATGTCCTCATATCATCAACACAGAATTTCAATTGTTCCTCGATCTCGTGCATATTATTCAATCCTTCTTTTAACTATGCCAAGCTTTGACTCACAAGATCTATTCTATTCTACCATGTCTCATCATAACAAGATCTCTATCATTCAATCTCAATCATTATCTTCTATCCTTCTTGACATTTCATCAAACTTCACTTCATAATGTCCACAATGTCATCAAGAGATAGCTAAGATTGTTTATATGTTTGAGAAGGAACTACCACAAATTTTCATGGACTTGTAGGATCATATTCTAATTCACCTAGTAGATGAGGTTGAATTAATCGGGGTGGTCTCTTATCGTTGGACCTTTTTTTAGAGAGGTACATGAAGTAACTGAAACGATTAGTTCGTCAAATGGAAAACATTGAGGGGTATATGGGAGAGGGGTACATATCATATGAGTCTTTCTATTATGTCAGTGAGTACATCAAGAATATCGAAAACACACTAGGTGAAATGATTTAAGACAATGAAATGGATGAAGAGAAAAGAGAGGGGGAGCTTCTCCAAATGAATAGAAAAAGGCTCTTGATAAATAGTTAGTGACTTATCGTTTGTCAAATTTATACACAGTACTATTCACACTGAACTTCATAATGTATATTTTCATGATCTCATATGTACTATATGTAGGTTTGATTTCATGAGTACATCAACGGATTTAGAAATTGATGCCATCAATAAATTCATTCTTTACAATTCAGGGGCAATGTAACCGTGGGTCGCAGTGTACAAACATAAGAGAAGAAAATGGGAAAGTGATAGGAAATAATTCAGATGGTTCAATGGTAGAAGCATGCCTTATCCTTATCATTTAAAAGAAAATATTCTAATGATATTCCCCAACGCTTGGGTTGTTGAACAAGTTAGAGAGAAATATGGTGCATCTGGTTGTTACCCGCGTGAAGAAGAGAATGCGCTAAACATAGGGATTGGTTGCAACAACTCGGTAATAATATTTTTCTGTAAATAATTTTTAACTTTTTAATGAACATTTGAATTGTAATTCCATCTATATTATTTTATATTTTAATGGTCGGGTTATTAGACAAATATTGACACCATGATTTGTTCATTTTTTATAGGTGAATTTGTTCGCATATATGTGGGCATATGGACATGATTTTCACATAGAGGATGTCGATGATGGACATATGACACAAGAATGTGGAGTAGAAGTCAAGTTCAACCAACCTAGTTGTGCTAGCCATCGTGATCAAAACACCATACAAGGAAAGTTATGTTATGTCGACATGATCCAAGATATCATTCAAGTGGTAGGACACCTTTGATCAGAATAATTTAAAGGAAGATCGTTATAATGGGATGATATGTATGAACTCTAAAAATATGTGAGATGAAGCTAAGGTACCTTATGTTTTCCCAAAACACTGCAACCAAGTGTTTTTTTACCCATATGTGTAGGATATGGATGGTGGTTTGTATTAAGACATGAGCCTAGATCAAAATATATTTTTGAGAACAATAGTGTTATAATGCAAAGTGAGGAAGATAATGAGGGTGATGACAATAGAGAGTGATATGTACATGTTTTATTTCATTTTTAATACTCTTGTTGTATATTTTTTTTATATTCTTTATTTCGCTATTTTTTATTTTATTAATCTTCTGACAGAGGAAATGTTAAGTTAATTATAACAAATCTTTGAACACTTTTAGTTGGTTAACAATCAGTTTGATGTGTAAGGTGTTTTTATTTCAAATTATTTGTGATTTCAAGGAATGATCATTGTTTTAACATATTTATATGTTGTTGCATATATCTAAAAATGTTTCATCTTCTTTAAGTATTTCCAATTGTGAAATCCTGGAAAATGTTAAATGTCTAGTTTATGAAATTCTACCTTTTATGTTCATATAATTATATGTAAAGATATCATTGATATTCATGTTTAATAGTACAAAACTTTTGAGGATATGATGATTCAAAAAATGAGTTTACGTTCATTTATTTTGTAGATTCAAAACTAATATTAACAAAAAATGTGGCTTATAATTAAAAAATTAAATTTATAACATGATTTTGTGATAATTTGGTTTTTAACTAAAGAAGTGTTTGTTAGTTTACATATTTTTATCATTTATTTGAAAATATTTATAAAATTATACCCCCAATTTAGAGTAAAACCACAATTAATGAAGTAATATTTTAAAATTTGATAGCAATCAAGTTAAGAAATAATAACAAAAATAACAATTGGAAGATTTGCATCCATAAAAGTTTAAATCCAATAGAATGATTATCATTGGAGATCATAACTTTTATATAATAACAATTTTTACTGTAAAAGAGTCTATTCAAAAAGATTAATTTATTTTAGTACTGAAGGAATCAACAACTTGGGCAGTTCTTGTACTTGCGTGACACGGGGTCAATTCTTGTTTTCTACCACTATAACCTATAGGTGCATCCACATGTCCTGCAAGCATGGAAAATAGGTAAATCAAGGTGAGAATCGAACTTGATACCTCCTTTACATATTTCCTTCCATTGAGACAACACTTGGAAATCAGTCTACACCCCTGCGAGTTATTCAAAAAGAGTAATTAGTATAATGGAAAATAATATTTATTCATATGTAATTTWTTTTTTTTAAATAAATAGTTAGAATGAATATGTATAATGAATTATCTATGCAATTATAGTTTCAATTTTATAATTATAGTTTCTKCYATATTTAWCTTTGTAATTTATAAAAATAAACATGATGATGATAACCATCTTATAAAAAACATAAACAACATCTAAAATACACATTTATATTCACTAGATAACATCATCTAATTATATATACCTCTAATACATATAAACATCATTAATTAGCTAGCACACATATCTAATAATTTAATAGGGAATCATCATTGTGGTCACATATAACAAAAGACAAGAATTTTCTAACATCATCATCACACAGATCTAACAAGCATCATTTAACATACACATATATCAAACACATTTACATTAAACATATCTAACATGACCTAAAAGAGTACACATCAACATATAAATTAATTAAGTATATCATCATGATCAACAAGACGAATGCATTTCTAATGAACAATGTTATAACATATACATCTATCAAGAAAATTTAACATCCAAATATAACATGAGAAAACAATATACACATCAACACCAACATATAAATTAAGTACATCATCAACATGATCAATAAAAAAAAAAATACTATATATATATATATATATATATATATATATATATATATATCATGGATAAGTTAAATAATTGTTATAACATATCTAGTCCAGTTGATGGCATAATATCCATATCTACAACAATAGTGGAGGCCTGGTCTATAGTGGAAGATGATGGATGATGAATATGTCATTCCTAATCATCTAGGTGAGGTGAAAGTTGAGGATGTGAAATAGGTACGACATCCTCATCTAGGTGAGGTGAAAGAGGAGGATGAGGAATATGTGCTTCCTCCTCATGATTTGGGTGAGGTGAAGGAGGATGGGGAGGATGTGGAGAAGGATTATCAAGACCCCCCTCATCAAACGATGGGGTACTATATGAATGGGTTGTACTAGAAGAAGGGTTGTGCTCATCATCGACATCCCTCCTTGCTATGATGCATAAGACGTATCAAATCACGTGTCATATCCCTCCAAATATATAATACCATAGGATCTACCCTGATGTCTCGCATCATGGTAGGGTGGACTATCGCCTCAGTCAAAAGTGTAAATATTCGGTCACCCAAATGCAACCTGAATCTGGTGTCAGACCTACGATGCATGTCACCATGTATCTACTCCTAAGGACCCTGACCCACCCCACCCTCAGGAATCTTCTCCTCATCATCATCTGTTGGGGAGGATGAATGTCCCCAATGAATGTGCTAATATATGCAATATATATAGTACAGAACAATAATTACATAGTTAATTCATTAAACAATTTAATAAAACAAGTTGACGAATGTGTTAGAATTAATTTTATTCTAATTAAGTAAGACATTAAAATGAAACTATATTAATTTAAAAAGAACACTAATATTACCTCTATCATCTGGTATCTCATATACTTTGAAGAGGATGTTTGGACATTCTCACCAATCCAAACCCATGTAAGGAAACGACATGATGATGAACATGTGATTCATCACACTGCCTTAGGCCCAGTGCATCTGGCACAATCCTAGCCATAAACTATAATAGGACCCTCTTGGGCATCATATCCTCCCACATGCACATCTACACATGATTCTACAACCTAGTAGGTTGGTGGAAAAAAGTTGATGTCGTCTCTGGAAACCTCCCTAAAAATAATCAAAACAACTCTAACAAAAATGGGATGTTCGACCTCCCACATATCATAGTCGGATATTTGTCGAGCGCTATACAAATATGACACAAAAAAGTGGCATAACATCTAATACACCATGGTCTTTGTACCATTGAATCAACATAATACAAAATAATGAAGCTAATTCATTTCCCATCACTGGTAAAATGGGATATGTTAGTCACTAAGAGTGAGAGGCACTTAACTTCCTCTGTACCGAAAGAAATGATTTTTAGTTGTCCACTAGACACCTAAAAATCAACTAGGGATAATACCTCAACCCCAATATATCACTGAGAGTACATGAGCTGAATCTAAGTGGAAAAAACTACTGGGACATCTGGGAACTGGGGAAAATCCTCCTCTCTCCTAGATAGCCCAGTGATAAATTAAATATCCTCCTCAGTGGGATGGTATCAATGATCCGAACCAACACAAAAATCCTTTCGATGGAAATCCAATCGATGAATCAAATGGACCAACAACCTGGAGTTCCCATTAATGGATGTATCCTCCTCATAGTACTTAAGGAGGCCTACATTCCTCAAGAGAACATGATTCATTGTAGTAATAGGGAGAAGGTACAAATCTCTCTCCCTCTACCTCGCCTCCCATTCCTGTACAACATTGTATAGATCCACCCTCTCCTTTCGCTTCTCTCTCTACTAATGTATCTACTTGATTAACATATGAAATAAATCAACCTAACTCATACATAAAACATAAAAAAAAATCTATTGAATGGTAAATTTATCTATAAATATGAAAAAATAACTTTCGTAAAAAAAAGAAGTTAATTGCATTAACGTTGTGCCCCAAAAAAAGTAATGCATTGTCGATGGTACGCACATAGATATTGTGATCACCGTGACCAGTGCATCAGTGTAAACTAATGCACTGAACAAAATATGTTCTACTGTGTTATGTGATGTGTTGGAAAATGGTACCACACTGGGGTGCTACACAACAACACATATGCCCTGGTGTGTTACTTTTATCATACACACTGCTTAAACTAGAAAACAAACTAAAATATTAATTCTTGTAAACCATTATTTAAAAATTATAAAAATAAGTGGTGCATAAAGGTTCACTACAGGCATCGGTGCATGTAACTAACATAGACACACGATCACATAAAATTTTCCAAATTTTCAAGTACGGGACTTTTTACGGTGTGTTTCGATCGTTACAATCAAACCATGTATGGTTCCACCAAAATATTTACTAGTTGCACTACAATAGAATGTTACATTTATCAACGATGCATTTAGTAAACATAAAATCCATGGTTCACACATTTACCAACTCACCTCGTAAAAATATATCTGATAAGGGCAGTGCGCCATGTACTTTAACATCCTGGTGCGTTATTTATACTCAGACACATTGCCCCACTAGTTATATTGTTTTCTTCAGTGCGTCATTAAATGAATGTGTCGGTGCATTTATGTTTACCAACACACCACCAATAAAGGTACAAAGGTACGTGGTGCACTTTTTAAATTTGCAGGTCCGTAGTAGGCGGTGAGAGCCGAGAGCCTCTAATGCACTGCAAATTTTTTTTTTTTTAGAAAGCTTTCCTTTCTTGATAATATTCTCTAGATCATCTTCAGGTGTTGTCAGAGGTAGATGTGGAGTAGACCTCATGTGTCTACCTTTACGAGCCACAACTGAAATAGTGGAGTCACCAGGTGCAAGTTTCAATCTTGAAGGTATTGATTTTTGATGCACCTTCAAAATTATAATTTCTTTGTCATTAAATCCCAGGGAAATGTATTCAATTTGTTCCCCAAAAATTGCGGTAATAATTTTAGCACTGAGAGTCACCCTCATATTGAAGGAGGATAAGCCCAGTACCCATCAAAATGGTTTTTGGAGGAAGGTTTATGATTGGAGGTTAAATGGGAAAAGCTTAGCATAATAATGTTTTAACATAGAAAAATGGGATAGAAATGCATAAGAAAATGAGGTTCTCATTAAATTCAGTTAGCGGTTAAAGGATAAAGGTGAGAAGAAGGAATACTTAGTGAGGGAAGTGATCAGGTCTTCCATAATCATCCAGACTTCAAGAATCTTGGTGAAGAGAAACTCAGGCGCAGGAAAACTCTTGAACTTAAGTTTAAAATATCGAAACATATGATAGCAACATTATAATAAAACCTCTATTACAATACAACCACAACATCTCATTCGGATCATCCATGCATGAGTATTTCATCAAAAGAGGAAAAAATATAATGAAAGAAATTGAATTCTATTAATGAGAAAGTCCCAGGTCTCATAAATAACCAGAGAACAATGCTGCTATCAAACTATTACAAAATAGGGGTCTTTGCTCAACCATTGACCATAACGTATTCTTCAATTGATGTATTTATACCCAAAACAATGGACAACTTATAGGAGTGTGAGCTGGCCATCATGTCCAAGAATTTTCCATCTGTGTCTCCCCTCTATATGTGCTTGCATGTATTGAATTTGCATGTCTTCTCTCCCTTCTCGGAAGGTCCTTTAGTTGTCTTATTTTTTTTGTCAGAAGAAAACCTGGATCAGCATGTGCTTGCAGCAAAATTGCCCCTCATGATAACTCAGTCTAACAGTCTTCTATCTCCATGGCTAGACCTGCCATGATTTATATTGATGAAGTGAGACAAGGTTTAAACTACCAGTTCTTTCTTTCATTAACTGATTTCTCCTCGGGATTGGGACGAGGTTCAACACCTAAGGGGATGCTACATGTTTCTCTAAGATTTGACGTTGAATAAGCATGTGATTGTGGGGCTGTCAAAGGTGGTTTGGATCCACACTACTTTTGAGCCCTCAATTCACCACCTTTTTCCATGTAGCCCTTTCACCATACCACGATTTCGATTTTGGGACCTAATCTGGGTGTGAGGGCATATTATCCAAGGGAGACTAATTGATCTGGGTCTTAAGGCATATTATATAAGGGATACTCGATTTTTGGGAAGGATCGTGATGGTGTATCTGCAAAAGGGATGCACTTAGAAAGAGGAGGTGAATTAGATGGATAATGCACTAATAGAAGAGGGAACACGAATTGAATGAAGGAGATGAGTGCTACACATTTCTACAGAGAGAAGAAGAATTTTGGATGATGTGATGTGCAGAGAACAAAATAAAATTGTGTGTATTATTCTCCTCTGGAAGAGTGTCTCCCTTTTCCTATTCCTTCACACTACCTACAACTGAAAATGAAGGCGAACTGGCTCGTATGTTATGAATAACAATAGATGCACACCAGTTCCTTTTGGCACAGATTCTCTCTCTCCACACTCACTGGAATAGAAAAATGAAAATGATCTCTCACTTGTCTCAGTGAAAATGAAAATCAATTACACACCAGAATAATAGATAACACAAACAAGATTCAACAAACTTCTTCATTGTATTATCTCTTGGAGTATCCTCTTAAACAAAACAAATGCCAAAAATGCAGAGGGTAAAATGTCTCTTTTTACTATGCTAATATTCTTTGTGCAATCAGATTCGCCAGAGAAATTTCCTAAAGTGTCTTAATGATGCACTGAATATTAAATTAAATTAGACATCACCATTATTAAGTAGAGGACTGAATCACATTTACATACTAACTGTAATGTCCCCGCTTTGGGGCATCATCATAGTGCAAAGATTTATGATGACTAGAGTAGCCAGACGGAAGTTATAGCAAGTACAGGGGTATTTGAGAGGCATTGTGGGGTCCATCTTGCATTGATCATCATATTCCATCATTATGAGCCATTCCACACAGGTTCTCTTTGGTTTCGTTGCATTCTGACGATTTCCATGATTTTGACTATTTTGAGCTATAAGTTAATTGAATTCACTGAAGAGGTCATTTTCAGCACATTACTTGGAGGAACCTCTTAGTGTAATAGCTCATTAGAATCAGGAGGAGAAACATTGTAGGATGGGATGGCTAGAAGTGGCTTTCAGTGGCCAGGGAAGCCACAAGGAGAGATAAGGAGCTTTTCAGAGGTAAAAAGGTTAATTAATTATTTAAAGTGATTTAATTAATTAATTAATTATTAATAAAATGAAAGTCACTTTGGAGGGACAAGGTGAGCCAAAAAGTATAAAAGGAAGGCAAGGTCCTCTACTCTATCATTCATGTATGATCTTATTTTGATATTTGGCTTTAGCTAGTGAGCCCATCTCTTGGGGGTTTTGAGGGTTTTGACTTAACAAACCCTAGAGGACAATTCTGTGGTGAAAGATTCCACCTAGATTCTCCCAAGATTGGTCTCAGAGATGCAATACTCTCCTACACCTTTCTAGCTCTAGATATACTTAGGTGAAGGGGGGTTCTACATTAGCTTCATGTGCAGATAGACAGAGGGCGCACCAGTTGAGGATTTCCAGCAAGACGGGTGCACAATCCTTGGAGAGAGATTTGTTGTAGGAGATTGGCAAGGCTTTTGGAGATTCCATCACCTGGGTTCTTCTTGTATGGTCTTCACCATCATTCCTAGTGCTTTCTGAGAGAGTTTTATGGCTCAGATTATTTCTTAGAGCAGTGGGACAAATTGAAGAAAAGGAGAGCATTTTTTAGATTCAGATCTAGTCAGTTTGGAGGAGTTACACTTCGGATCTGACCATGATACTTCACCTAGTGACTTGTAGTGTCCCAATCTATATTCCTGGGGAGTTTCAAAGAATTTGGAGGCCTCCTTCATTAGGGCCAAATTATCTAGGGTTTCAGTCATCCAGTGGGGTGCACCATTCAGTGGAGGAGTTCAGATCTACCATTTTTTTGAGTGGATTTGGACACTTGGACACCTGGACTGTCCTTACAGTTTCTCGATCTATCAGTTGGCATCTTTCTTGGGTTGATTCAACATATTTGACAGTAGGCCCAAAATATTAAGGAGCTTCAACACTGTAGCAGCGCGTGGCATCTTCCAGCTTGAGGGGTTTGGAATTTGGCATTGGTATTCATCTCTTATCTAGCCTTTGGAGGCTTATTTTGTATTGTCGGGACCAATTTTTAACATCTCTATTGTTTATCTTCTTGGCGATCTATTGAGCAGTCCAGATCGACATCTTCATTGTAGCAGGTTTCTCTATCTTATGAATTAAAGAAGATTTGAGATGTTTTGTCTTGTCTATCATATTTCATATGGTTGAGGTATGTTCCATGGTTGTCTCTTCTTGTTATTTCCTTCATACACACATATAAACACATCAGTAAACCCTAAGGCTGAAATCAAGAGGCCATTCAACAAGTAAACATAAGTAAACAAATAGATCAACAAACTGTTTGATGAAATACCACAACGAGAAAAAGTTTTAAAAAGACACCAAAACCGTGATGATCCTTGCATAATGGCTTGGGATCATTACACTAACATAGAATTAATTCTACTTTTATTTTGTCTTGTTGTGGATGACTCAAACTTACTATGTGCTTTGTAAGGAAGGTTTTCATCCTTCCTTATTGGTCCAATTCCTCCCTGTTTAGATCCAAAAGCTTCCTTGCTTCCGCCCCCAATGGAGGGAACTTTTGTTCCACTTTCTCTACATTCATGCACTTGTCCTATCTCTAGAATTTAACATTATTGACCGTCCAGGTAGGAAACATGATGTTGCTTGGCATGATCCAGTATTCTTTGAAAGGAAGTTGCGACTTGAGTGTGTGTCTATGATAAATTTTGAATGCCACTATGGTTAGCTTGTTTTTCATGATGTTTATGTTCTGATCCTGATGTATGAAAAATTAGAAGCATCTTTATGGGCACTCGGGACTGAAATCCAAGACAGACCTCAAAAGGTAAGAAGTTTGTGGAAGTGTGCATGGCCTTTTTGTAAGGGTGCCATTTCTGTAAATCTGGCATCATGAGGTGGAATTTTTTGGCGTAGTGGCGGTCAATATATTTGGTTGAGGATTGGATATCAGAGTTGTAAGTCATGAGGTGACCTCCTTGTTTACACATCGCTCCAAGAGAAAAATGAGAGGTAATCCAGGGTAAGGGACAACGATCCTTAGTGGTTTCTTGGGTGCAAGAATGGGAAATGGTAACTAGACGACATTCAATAGTGTAATGGGTAACCAAATGAGATGATGGATCATTGGGTAAAGGTGCATCATGGATGAAATCGATGGATGGAGAAAAGGTTTGAGAGGGTGGGTTCCTTGTGGGATACTATGAGACTATGATGAATTCCAGTAGTAGAGGGAGTATTTTGGGAAGTGTCAAATTAGTGAGTTTCTTAGGATGAAAATGGAGGATCAAACACAAAGAGACATTGTTGGTATTGATAACAAGGTGAGTGGTGATGGGAGTGGTTGGCAGTTGTAGTGAAGTGAGAGATGATGAAGGAAGTACATAGGTGCACCCAGCCTGCTTAAGGTGATACTGATGAGTCTTGGCATGATACACCACTTGTCAGTATTATTGGTAAGGAAGAACGAGAAGGATGTCAACACAATATAATAGTGACATGTCTTAGATCATCATGTCAGGAAAAGGGCCAAAGGGGAAAGTGACGGTGCAACATCTAGAAATAGTAATGCAAGTATTGTCCTTTTGTACCCAGCCAAGATGATATGGATAAGGGTGTGGGGTGGTTACAATTTGCAGATGTTTGAATAAATATTGTGATATTATATTCCTTTAATTGTCATTGTCCAAAACGAGAGTGGTGAGTTCATCTTTAATTTGGAAATTGTGAGTGAAGAGGGGAATGTTATGGAGATCTGGTTTGGGCATAGTCATGAGAATGAGGGATGGGTCTGATTCTATGGGGTTGGTGAGAGATATGACTTATGGTTTCTTTAGAAATCCATTGGGTGTGGTCTCTAGAAACAAGGTTTGATGGAGGTGACTATTTTTAATGGCTCGAAAGTTGGAAAAGCTATGGGAGTTGGTTTTGTGAAAATTACACGAAACTGCATTTTTGGTCCCCGGTGAGGAAGAAGGATAAGGTTGAGAATGAGAAAGAGGTGGGTTATTAATCTGGGATCTATTTGGAAGAGATCAAATGTGAGGAACCACCTTTATTTATATTTCCAAGGCCCATAAGAAAGCCTTGTCTAGAGAAGTGTTTTCAAAAATATATACCTCTCATCGGAGAGGTAATAATAAAACATAATTGAACTTGACTATTAATAACTCATCTAGTTCTTTGATATGGAGTTGGATGAGTAGCTTCCAGAAGATGTCGATGTAGCCTTGCACCGACTGATTGGTAATTTGTTGAAGTTGTAACCACTTTTCGAGAAAGTTGTGAAGGTAGCCTTGAGGGTAGAAGTGTTCTCTCAAATCCTTCCAGAACATATCCCATGAAGTAATGTGGAATATTGTCAGGGAATCTAGAGTACTGAGATCAACGATCAATTCTGCACTATCCAACTATGTGTCCCACCAAGTTTGGGCAATTCCTTTGAGTTGAACGTTGTCTATTTAAAATTTGGTGGCATCCTCCATCTTAGGAGAGGTTTTGAAATAAGTGGACAGACTATGGAGCCATGAATCCATGGTCTTTCCATTCATTTGGCCGACAAAATTGGGTAATTGAAAATGGGTGTCCAACTGCATGGTTGTTGGAGGTCTTTGTTTTTGAATTCGAATCAGTTCTTGAAGATCCACCACCAAATATGCCACTGGGCTTGATGTGTTTATGTTGGATTCCTCACTAGAGGCTTCTCATTGAGGTGACATGATTGACCACCTATAATATACCTTGAGGAGAGTGTGAAAGAAAACTTGAGGAGGGTGAAATTCACACTCTGAGAAGAAGCAGGAGACTAAGGAGGAAGACCCAAAAAATAAAAATAAAAATTGAAGATGGTGGATGAAGTTTTGGGCTGAAGGAAAGACCACACTCTGATACGAATTGATCTGGGTGTGAGGGAGTATTATACAAGGGAGACTAATTGATGTATGTGTGAAGGTGTATTATACAAGGGTGACTAATTGATTTGTGTGTGAGGGTGTATTATACAAGGGAGACTAAATTTCTCTAAAGGAGCGTGATGGTGTATCTGAAAGAGAGATGCGAAACAGGAAGGAAATTAGATGTATAACACACTAATAGAAGAGGGAACATGAATTGAATGAAGGAGATGAGCACTACGCATTTCTATAGAGAGAAGGAGAATTCTGGACAATGTGATGCGTAGAGTAAAAAATAATGTTGTGTGTCTTCTTCTCCTTTGGAAGAGTGATGCTATTTTCCTATTCCTTCACACTACCCACAACTGAAAATGAAGGCAACTTGGCTCGTATGTTATGAAGAAAAAAAGATTCACACCAGTTCCTTTTGGTGCACACTATCTTTCTTGACACTCACTATAACATAAAAACTAACATGATCTCTCACTCATCTCAGCGAAAACAAAAATCAATTACACACCAGAAGAATAGATAACACAAACAAGATTCAACAAACTTCCTCATTGTATTATCTCTTGGAGTATCCTCTTAAACAAAACAAATGCAAAAACTACAAATGGTAAAATGCCTCTTTTCATTATGCTGAGATTCTCTGTGTAATCAGATTCACTAGAGAACTTTCCCACAACATTTCACTGACACATTGACTATTAAAAAAAATTAAACATCACCATTATTACTTAGACTAGCAGAGACTTTATTACAATAAACAATTGACTGACACTGACATACTAACATAGAATTAATTCTACTTTTCTTTTGTCTTCTTGTAGATGACTCAAATTTTGTATGTGCCTTGTAAGGAAGGTTGTCCTCCTTTCTTATTGGTCTAGGACCACTCAATAATTTTATCGTCTGAGCATGTTTCATCCCCAAAATGAAGCGTGGTTGTTGATATGGTCGCGATATGTGATATGGGTGCACCTGCTAAATCTAGCACCACCGTTAAAGTTTTTCCGTCCACCAACTCTAGGATTCATTAAAAACGCACATGGAGATGGTGCTAATTTTGAACAAGAATAATCCTGGGAGGATGATCTCCCAAAATTGACATGGTGGCCTGACATCACTATGGTGAACTTTCATGGATGGAGGGGCGACATGAATGCAATGTATAACTGTGGAATTTTTATTTTATCAATAGTTTGCATTGTATTCTTCTTCTTGACTGGCTTCAATGTCAATGGGAACATCTTGTTACTTGTCATCTAAATTTTTGCAATAAGAATATTTCTTGGGAATTTATCCATGATCACAAAGTGATTATCTTCCATGTAGATTGTGTATCCTTTTCTAACAATTTCCTTGTACTCATCATATTATGCTTCAAACCAAAAACATAATAGACATCAGAAAAAACTTTTTTTTTCTC
>JASDQU010209216.1:35022-49556 GCA_032191745.1 Picea mariana
TGGTATGAGATCAATATGATGATTCACACTTCTAATTGGTGGAAACGAACGAGGTAATTCATCCACTACTATGTCAGCGAACTCTTCCAGCAGTTCCTGAATCTCCTCTAGTAAATCATCCACTCTTGTGCTAGTCAGAACAATCTTCGGTTTTCTGACCACAAAGAACTGTGGATCCTCCTTCTTCTTCACCTCTGTAAGAAGTTCCTTCCCACTCATGAGAAGTACAGTGTTTCTTACCTCTAGCTTCACCTCCTTATCCTTGATAGGAAGCAACATGTGTGTCCTCCCATTCTTCTCCAGGGTGTATGTGTTCATCCGCCCATCATGAATGACATTTCTGTCATATTTCCATGGTCTACCCAGCAATAGATGACAAACATACATAGGAATGACATCACACAAGATCTTATCATTATATCCTCCTATCTTGAATTCAACTAAACATTGTTTAGTGACAGTTACCTGGTGTCCTTTCTGTAGCCAAGAAAATTTGTATGAGCTTGGATGATCAATCGTCTCCATCTCTAGCTTCTCTACCATCTTGGTTGAAACAAGATTATTCATGCTACCACTATCTACAATGACCTTTCATACCCTGTCCTTGGTCTTGCAAGCAATCCTAAAAAGTCTGGTCCTTTGGACTGAACTCTCCACCTCTTTCTATAGTGTCAAAAGAGCTTTTCACATCATGAGTGATCTTCCGCCTTTAGCGTCTTCTACCTCAACATCCCACCTCTGTTCTTCGGCAATGTGAGTTTCTCCAATCTCCTTCTTTTTATCTGGACACTCGTAATACTTGTGCCCATTCTTTCCACATGTGAAGCATGTGATGACTCCACCTCTGCCTCTTCCTCTACCTCTAGGATGAGGAAAAGTGTTTTTATCAACATAATATCCTTTTTGCCCAGTATGTTGTCCTCTCTGTTCAGCATATTTCCCACGCTGTGAACTTCCACCTCTCTCAGTTCGAGTCTGAGGTTTCTTCCAGTATTCCTTGGGCTTCTGATTTTTGTTCTGGGCAACTAATTTGCCTCTGGGATGACTCCTGCCTCAGCCTCTCTGACTCTTCTTTCGGCTAAGCTTCTCCTTAGCTTTCATAGCCATCTGATAAGCATCTTCCACCATTTGGATGGTTACCATGCTCATCTCATCCTAGATATCATATCTCAAGCCATTCATGTATCTAGAAACTTTCTCATCATCACTCTCCCGATGACCTACCCTAATGTTTAGTCTGTAGAATTCCTCAGTGTATTCCTTCACTGTCATCAGCTTCTGTCTCAGGTACTGCATCCTCCTGAACAGAGTAATTTGATAATCTCTAGGGATGAATTTCACCTTCATCTTTGCGATCATCCTATCCCATCTCTTGATCTTCTTCTTGCCATTGCAGCGTCTGTCAGCTTGTAGTTCATCCCACCACAATGTTGCATGTCCCTTCAGTCTGGTGACAACGTGCTTGACTTTCTTATCTTCTTCGACATATTCATAGTCAAAGTACGTGTCTAGAGCTCTAATCTAGTCTAGAAGCTCCTCTGCATCCAAGTTTCCCTCGTAAAATGGAATATCCATTTTTTCTCTTGCACCCATCCTGGAAATAGCTCTGATCAAACGTTCGTTTGATGCATCTTAAGCTGCAACTTCCTCTTCACGTTCAGCCTCAATCTCTCTTTCGAAATCACTAAGATCCCCTGCACTGGCTGTGCATCTTTGCGTTGTCTCCATGTCTTTGAGTCTAGCTCGGAGATCATGCATTTGCCTCTCCATGGCTGGATCTGCCATCTACCTGCCTCTTCTTCTCAGCATTTCCCTATCCTCTGGATCAGGCAATTGCCTATCTCTTCTCGGTGGCATGGTAAATTCTCTTCTCTACTACAAAAATCAAAGAATCTTTCTGTGCTCTGATACCACTTGACACAGGCATGCGCCCGCAAGCACGTCCACTCACAGGATCTTCTCCTTCCTCACATCCCTAAGAACTACAATGGTTCTTCTATTTCCTTGTCGGGAAATATGCACCCACAACAATCCTCGTGGGATCCCCCCTCTTTAAAAATCAGGAGATCGGACTTTGCAACTTCGTGAGGTCAGTGGTCGAGCGCTTGGTTCTCGAATCCCTGAGACCCGATACAAGTCAATGATGACTCTTTCCTTTACCTTTTCGGGACTTCTCCTATCATGATTTTGGTACTCACAATGTTGAATAGCTTACTTCCCCGAATCCCGAGTCCCTATGTGACGAAACTTCGACACATGCGTGAGTTGACTATTCAGCGCTTCACCTCATCGGCAATTCGGGGTTCACGATTTTGTGAATCCTGATGCAATTGTTTCGGAACTTCTCGCTACGAAACCCCGATAAGCCGTGCCACCTGTCCACTCCTCTGACTCCTGTGGCCCCACGATGTTCCTTTAGCTGTCGAAATATCACGGTTCATGATTTCACGATTCTTGCTGCTATGTTCATGGGACTTCAACCTGCAAAACTCCGATGCACGATATATGTATAGATCCGACAGCCCTTGTGGCTGAGATCAACGGTTCTGCCCTCCTGAGCTTCGAACTGTTGAGAATACTTTGTTGTATCTCCCTTGCACCTCCATGATATCTAACAACTCACAGAACTTCGCGAGGTCTCCTCAGAGAACTTCGATCATCCATTTTCTTCCTTTAAGAAATCTATAGAATGACTAAGTGTTCTTCCACAAAACTCGTCCACCTGTAGCGTAAACTTGCGATGCCTGCTTAACTCTTCAAGACACAGCTTCTCTGTGCTGCCCTTCAACAAGTTTGAAGGCTTTACCCTTCCTGATCTTTTCTACAACTTTCAAGTCCTTCGGGAAACTCTTGCATGCACTCCTTGCGGCAAACCTTCAACCACGTCTAAGTGTTGAAGTCCCTCGACTCTGTGCACACCTACAGCAGCAGTCTTTCGATACTTTGTTAAGGTTCGCAATCCTGAGACTCTCTAGACCTGTGCACTCCTTGTACGACTCCTATGTCGAACTACACCTTTGGGATGAATTAGAACAAAATCTATCTCTATCTGAACCCTCTGTCAATGCACTCCTTGCGGACACTTCAACTGCACTCCTTGGAGGAATTCTCTGGCTCAAATAGAGAAACAATTGAAACTCATTCCTTCTTCCTTTCAGACTTCAATTCAAACATGAAATCATATACACATCATAAAATCAAATGTATAACAGGAAGCAAATAGTAATGAGCATATCAACTCAGCATCAATACATAGAGAGCAACAAAAAAACCATGAATTTGAATCAAACTCTTCTATTAATCCAAATATATGTACATGGGTGTTCTTACACAGTTCTCTCTTTGCATGCTCTTTCTCTTCCTTCTTCATAATAATGTTACAATACACAATGAGGGTGTCTATATCCCGTTTCCCTCTTGCGCTCTACAAACTGTCTAATCTAGAATTAAATTCTATCTACCTGCATTAACAACTTTAAATGCCTTCTATCTACTAAGGACAAGAGCTAAAGGCTCAAGGTCTGTTTACATTATACAAGTGCGCTCTTTCTTAATGACTCATTTAAGATCGCGCAACAACTTCCAAGGTGATTTCAAAATTTATGCCGGCGCTTGTCCAACTGTCCTCCGCTTCTGCGCTGGCTCGCTTGATGTGGGAGATGCTCCTGCATCAGTCATGCACACTCTGTGACAGCACAAGCTATACAAAAATTTGGAAAAATGTTTCTTCATCCTGGAAAGGGCCCAATACCTAGGCTACATTGTTGATGAGTATGGGGTGCATGTTGATCCCGCCAATATCCAGTTTATTCATGATTGGTTAGTCCCAACCACACTCACTTATCTTCAGATCTTTTTAGGCCTTTCCAATTTCTATTGCAGGTTCATGTTGGGATTCTACAATATTGCATGGGCCCTCAACCAAGTAACCAAGGGTGGTGGTAAGGAAAATTTCATGTGGGGCATGTTGAAACAACAAGCATTCGATGATTTGAAGCATCTCTTGTTCTCAACACCAATGCTCTCATTACTCGACCTGCAACAAACTTTGAGATCGAGACATATGCTTCAGAATATGTTTTGGGCGTAGTTTTCAATCAGCATGGACACCCTGTGGCCTATCATAGTGATAAACTATCAGATGTTGTCCATAAGTACTATACTTACGATAAAGAAATGTACTCCATTTTTAAATCCTGTCGCTAATGGAGGCATTACATTGTTAGGAATGAGACAATCATCCACGTCGATCATAAGTCAATGCAGTTCATGCAGACACAAGGAAAATTGCAGAATAACCTCCATCATAACTAGTCCACATACTTCCAATAGTTCAATATCAACATCAAGTATAAGATAGGAAGCACCAATTGCATCGTTGATTGCCTCAACCACCCTCTAGTTGCATCACTCACCATGGTTCTAAACTCCTGCGACTACGAGACCTCCGGGTGGCCCCAACTCTAGGAGAGAGATCCTTACTTCTCTTCCACCTACAATATGTTGGATGTAACAAAGTTGTCATTGATTTCCATATTCAGGATGGGTTGTTGTGCCATCTAGGAAATATCTGCATTCCATCAAGCGAGTGAGTGAAGATGATTTGGAAATCCCACTACAGTAAGGTTGTTGGTCACTTTGACATTGAAAATATAGTGGCAATGTTGTAACAACATTTCTATTGGATGAAACTTCAATAGGATTTCAACAAGTATATCAGGTCCTGCACTTCCTATGCCATTTCCAAACTGACCATTAAGAAACAAGGCATGTACATTCCTTTTTCTACTTTTGAAAGGCCCTAGGAATCCATCTCGATATACTACATGTCCATCCTTTCGTCAAACACGCAGGGAAATGACTGTGTTTTTGTGGTGGTTGATCGTTTTTCTAAAATGGTGATTTTGATCTCCTTCAAGAAGAGAATCACAACATATTCGCTTCCAATATCTTTTTCAAATGAGTATGGGTACATTTTGGGATAACACAAACCATTGTATTAGATCGATACAATTGGTTCCTCAACACATTCTGGTCGAGCCTCTGGTCACCGTTGGACACCAAGCTCACCAAATCCACTTCCTTCCACCCCTAGATGGATGGTCAAACTAATGTCATCAATAGATGATCGTGCATATCATGTGCATGTACAAATACAAGTAGACTTGTACATGGGATGAATGATGTAGGAGCATCACTTTATCTCAATGGAGCGTCAGCTAGGAAACGTGTTCAACACACACTCAAGGGAGAAGATAGGTGCAACCTTCTCATTTTCAAATTCAAATCAAGCATTTACTCAAAACTTAAATGAGACAATGGCTAGAAACATCTCATTTAAAATAAATTTTCTTAGAAACATCTCATTTAAAATCCTTATGCATCCTCTGAATATTTTCATTAGAGACAATGGCTAGTTTCATTGGTTTTACCTTGAAAATGTTAAGAATGTCTCTAATTATTTCGTTGAGCTGAGTAATTTATTGTTTGTTGTCATCTTGACTCTGCTCTACCTATAAAATTCATAGTTTGATGGGAAATGCATGTTTCAATTCATCCACTGTTGGCATACCTAACTACTCCAAAATGTCATCGACCGAGTTTCATATCCTGAAACATGATATGGTGGATATTCTTATGGTTTCTTCAATTTATTCATAAGAGTCCTTCCATGTATCCAACAACACTTGGGTTTTACCTTCTTCCCTATCATATAACCTTTGGATATTTGAAGGGGTATATGCATGTTTTTTATGTTAGTCAACAACCTCATCAAAGACATCCAAGGAAGCTTTCCTTTTATCTAATTGTTCCTCCACCTAATCATACAACTTCGTTAATACACCATGACATTGTCAATTTTCATCCAATTTAGTAAAAACATTCCTCTAACCTTTCCTCAGATCTTCATTTTCTATCAAAGATTATATCTTCAAAACTTATAGGAGAATTATGTCTTTGTTACTCTCATTCAATTGAGCCTTGATATTTTTCACTTTTGATTCATATTCTTTAATCTATAGTCTCTACTGCTCAGAGATAGTGATTTTTTCTTGACTCTCTATTTGCATCCTTTGAGTATCCTATAATTGTTCCTTGTTCAAATCCTCCAGTTCAAATTTATGTAGTTGATCTTTCTCACTGGCCTTCTCTCTAAATTCATCTTCCATACGAGACCTCTATTTCTTCAGCTGGCCTTATAGAACCAATACCTTTAATTTGTATGTATGTAATGTAGAATTAAGTTCATTGGCAGTAATGGAGTTTGCACCTCCAAATGTGCTCAAAGAAGAGGATATTTCTTCTTCATTTATTTGAGGATATTGTTTTCAAATGTTCCACACAATCATTTGGTCTGATGCTCCTTTAATAGCGTTCTCTTCAACCCTTTGTCTTTTCGATGGTATTTTAGCAATTCCCCTACTAGATTTGTTGAAAAAGTAATCTCGTAGGGATACAACAACACATCAATGTCAATTATTCATGTAGAGTAAGAAAAACCACTACTATAGTGTTAGGATTGATGGAGAAATTAAGCACTATAAACCCCTATGTTAGGTTTGGACCAGTTCCTTGGCTTGGTGGAAGAACAATCTTCTCAGCCTCTTTATCCTTAGCCTCGTGTAGTTTCTTTTGTCTTATTATTTTTTCTTTAACTACCTCTTCTTCTTTCTTCTTGGTTTCTTTTTCTTCTTTCCTTCTCTTTTATTCATATATATCCTTTTAGGATCCTTCTTGTTTTCTCTTCTTATCTTCTTATCTTTTCCTTTCTTCCTCTATTTTATTCCTTTCCTCACTACCTTTTTCTTTTCCTCTTCCTCTATCTTTTGGGATGTTTCGTCCTCTTGTTTCTTTTTTATATTTATTTTATCCTCTACCTCCAAGGCCTTTTTCTTTAGTTCTTCCTCTTTAATATATTAGGCCTACATTTTAGCTTCATATTGTGATTTCTCACCTTCTAACAATTTTTCTCATTAGATATTGATCATTCTTTTTTTCTCCTCTTGATCAACTTGCAATATTTCTTGTTCCTTACTATCATGGATGTTAGTCAATACCTCCTCATATGACATGGCTCCCTTGAATCTGATATCTAAAGCATCAGTATCATGTTTTTAAGAGGGGTTCAAACCCACCCGTTTGATATGTTCTTTTATAACACCCATTGGATTATGTCTCCTAGCAATTCTTGTACAAAGACTTAGCTCTTGAAGAGCTATGGATTAATTTCTTGCATGGAGAGAATTCAATAATGAGAAGATTCATATTTTTATATAAAATAATAGTTGTTATCACTGAGAATCACCCTCATATTGCAAAGAGGATAAGCCCAGTACCCATTTAAATGTTTGTAAATGTAAATGAGTATTTAAAGGTCAAATGGAGAAAACTCAGAAAAATAATGTTTTAACTCAGAAATATGGGCTAACATACATATGAAAATGAGGTCTTGATTAGCTTCAGTCAGTGATTGGGAGTAAAAATTAATAGGATGTGTTGGAGCCGCCTTTGTTTTTAACCTATCACAATTTTCATTTCGATGCTTGAAATATAAATATGGTTTTCTTTTTCCCTATGAGAGATCGATGATCTCTAAGAGCTTGCTCACGCAAGCAGCCATAGTTTTTCTACTCTCGAAGCAAGTCCTGCATTTCGTAAGAATGTTTCCTCTTTTTTCTCTACTTCGGAATCTAGCAGATCGGATACTATAATTCATGAATTCACATGTCCCGAGTCATGAAATGGTGAAGTCATTTAAATATTTTCACTCAAAGTGGTAACCAGGGTAAAATATTTCAACTCATGATTAGACGTTGTCAGGGTTTTGTGCCTGGGCGTTCGCCAAACCAAACTTTTTACTTTTATAGCCCCGAGGGCCGAGGACACGAGGTCTTGTCTTGATAACTCAGGTCAAGGATTAAAGGCAAAAATCTAACTGTGGTAAAAGTTATTCTCGGCATTTCGTCACTCGGCACTATCTTTTTCAAAAGTTATAGCTTCTGAACCCCGACCCATGAAGTCATGATGTAATTATAACATGGTTAATTAATCACTTAATCGAAGATTATCTTCCCCTTAATTAAACCTTGTTATCGCGATCTCGCGGTCTCGCAACTTGGCATATAAATCCCCTAGAAACTTATCCTCGAAGTTCTGAGTTGTGATATGGTAAATAAAATGATTATACAATAAATCAAGCTCCAAATCGTGATTACCTTTAATTAAACCAAAATCATTCCTCACAGTCTCGAGAGTTGGAGACTCAAAATGTTAATAGAAAATCCACGATATAACGAATAGCGAGAAATTGATAAACGTTGGCGGGATTGGATTAATTAAGTTGAATCAAGACACATCCTGCGTTTCGAGGTTTGCATGATTCTCAAGGAAGCCTTTTCACTCCATATGCTAATTGACTTCTAAACCGCCAAAATTTATGACATTAATGGGGAAATAGGGTAAATCTATGTGTAAGATCGAATTTTTACGGGATAAATTTATTTCTAATTTGGAATTGACAGGTTTGTTTTGAAAGGTACTGAGTTTTCAAATATATGTAAGAGTTTCATTGCATTATAAAAAACATATTTTCATAGCACACAGAGCTCATCACTTCTGAGTAAACTGACTTCTGTATGTATACGCAGTTCTATCACAGAAGAGATAAAACACAAGTTTCAGCCATGGCTCCGCGGAAAGAAACTAAGGCAAATGTCGAGGTTTCAGGACAAGGTTTAGATAATTTCTTCGATACTTCACCCCAAATTATTGACTCAATTCCTAACTAGTCATATGTTTCAGACATGCTACAATCAGAATTGGTGGACTATTCCGACGACTCCAACAACAACGAAAGGGACGATATGACCACCAAATACAAAATAGTCGTCCAATCCGGAATGCACAGGGTAGAAACCAGGCTGTAGTTGCTTCCATATTATTACATGATCCGATGGGCATTGGATCACGTCGACATACTGACCAGGACTATCATGGACGAAGAGAGAGTCACCGTTGGGACCTTTAGGCCAGAGCATCTGCAAACTATGTATAGGCTACCCACGACGTCCGACTACTCATATGGCTCCGAGTTCTTGGAAGAATTCAAGGAGAAGGAATGCGTGCAGTATGATAAGACCATGTCCAGTTTGATAAAGGACTGGGTTTCAAATGCTATAAAGTTCAGAGCTGACTCCAACGACATTTATTTAATCTCTTCTTTAGAACCACATTATAGATATGTGGCCATGATGACCTGCCAGTTATATGGTAGAGAAGACACAGTGTAGTTTTTCCTTGCGTGGGTGCCTCTTATCTTTTGGGTCACAGAAGGCTGTTCTTTTGATTGGGCAAAGATGCTTTCAGATAGCTTGGCCAATCGGGTCACAAAGTATTGGGAGCAGAAGGAAGGTGGGAGGTCATCCTCATTCTTCATGTCCACATATATTATGGATGCAATTTGTTCCATGACACCTTTCCCATTAATGAGCTGGGGTTGGACTCTAGCCGAGGACAAACCCATACATGTATATCATGAAAAGCTATGGGAAAACAAAGCAGAAAATTCCGCGTATGAAATTTTTAATTAGGTGATGGTGCCCTTACATGTCGCCATTTTTGGTCGCCCACCACCCTGCATCTCAGACAGCATAGCAACAAACCTGAGAAGCATAGCGGACTGGTACGTGGAGGCGCAATTCTCATACCTCAGGGTTTTTGGGGCTTCTATTCCCCCCCATGCACTGTCATTGTTCATCCTTGACAAGCTAGCTTGTCGTGAGGTCACTCGGCAGACGGTAATCAACAGTGTAAGTAAAGAGATAAAAGGATACTCAAAGAAGGTTTGGTTGTCTTTTCCCATTCATTTGAATTCTTATTCTTTATTAGATTATGGGCATGCCAAAGCCGAGGCTGTTGCCCTGGAAGACCTAAATTTGGTCTCCATCGAGTACAAGAAGCACGATCCACAGAGGGTTGTGAGAAATCATTTGGCTAATTGCCGGCTCAAAAGATTTGAGCATGAGAATTCGCCCTCGGATGACATTTTTCGAGGAGCGAGGTCCTATGAGGAAATTATACCCTGAATTCAATCCTTGGCTCCCGAGGATAGAGCCGCGGTATTGAAATTCCAGGAACACCGACGCAGTTGTCTCCTCGTTGTATTGCGAGGTGAAGTTCCAGGTATATCGGAGACGAAGTAGAGGGATGTTGAAGGTTCTAAAGATGAAACTCCTAATTCGGGAAAACACTAGGACGAGGAGGAACAAACAAAGAATCCTGAAGCAGAGGTAAAGACTCCAGACTCGTCAAAGAAATAGAAGCCAGAGACCGAGACAAAGACTCCAGAACCACCAAAGAAGCAGAACCCGGTCGACACCCCAGAAAAATCCGTGAAATAAATCGAGGAACCCATCACTTCTGTCACCCCCTTGTAGTTGATGCAGGGGAATATCGAAGAAGGATGGATATTCAATGAGGAGATGAGGTTCATAAGAGCGGAAGAAATCCCTCCAAATGAGTTTTTCTTTGATAAAAAGAGAAAAGCAGTAGTAAAAAGGGAATTCTACCAGGAGGGAGAGTCGACTGCTAAAAAGTACAAATTTATGACCGACGGGAAAAATAAAAAGAATGAGCAATTCACCACTGAAATCGCGGGAACGCTAGGAGCGTATGCATTGGCGAATCAATTTTTGGTCGGACTTTTAAAGAACCAACTCAAAAGAAAAAATCGCCTAATCAGGACTCTTGAATCCAGATTGGCCTCGGCCATGGAAAATGCTAAAGGTCAGGTGAGCATGGAGATAGAGCAGGCCCGATTGACTGATAAAAATGAAATAGAGGTGCTCAAAACCAAGCTTGAGCAAGCACAACTAGTGGTCCGAGACGGTCGGATACAGGCGGGACAACACGGGAACTTGATTGAAGAGCTGCGGGCTCGGGTAGAGATCGACGAAAGTAGAATGATCAACGTTGAGATGTTCAAATCCCAGGCAATCGAAATCCAGAGTAGAATCTCTTCGGCTCAACAAAATTTGCTCGCCAAGATGGGAGTGATCCAAGAAAACTGTCTATTGGTAAACCGGGTTTCCGAGAACCTAGCTACCAGAGAAAGGGATGCGGGAGTGGCTCGGGTCACCTTCCAGGAGGCAGTGATAGCCATGAATAACAAAGTTTCCATGGGTGCTCACAGGCTCACCATCGCAGAACAAACCAGGGGAAATATTTTGTTAAAGGAATGGGAGCATAACATCGCCGAGGGCAAGGAACAAGCCCTGAAGATAACCCATTCCTTGGAGGAGGCTTTAAGTTCTATAGACGACGAGCTACTGGGAATCGACAATGGAGGTGACGCCAAGATGTTGATACAGATGAATGTGGAATAGATCTCACTTGATCTAAAAGAAAAGGAAGAGAGAGATTCAACTGATATCTCTCAGATGACCGTGGTGGACATAGTCCAAGTTGATAGTTGCATGATCAAACCCAGTGCACAACTATGTTCCATCGACATCAGCGATGGACAGATGGAGGACAAGCTGCAACAGTTATCCCAGGAATGTTACTTCTTCGAGGCCAGTTGCCAAGATGAACCATCGCGGTTAATATCTCAGCTTGTGGACAGATGTATTGCTTGCACCAAGTCCGTGCGATGACAAACACTTAGCACCAAGTGAAGACATAGTAGGCGAAATGGAGCGATCGCTCTCTTCTCATTCATAACCAAAATTTTGCGACTATTGATATTCTACATGCTTTGTAAAAATTGTATAAATATATCCCAAAAAGAAATAAACAGGGCTTGACCTTTTTGAGTCCTTTGTAATAGAGTTTTTACATTGTGAGTTAATACAAGCAGATCTGGAGATTCTCAATTCTGTCACTTCTGTATTACAAGTTTGCTTCCTTGTATCTCATTTTTTCATTTCAATTCGTATTCATAATTTATGTGCTTCGTTATACTTTAGTACGACCACTACTATAACGAATGATTTTGGGTTTTCTGTAATTTTTTATTGTCTTTCCTCTGCACCAGCTATTAGCGGGTGTAAGACCAATCTGGATTTTCATAATTATACATATATTCTTTGTTACATCAGTTATTTCCTTACTAATTTCCTCTTCTGTTATATGTTATATTTCTCTTTGACAGGAGCCTTGCGTTATATACAGCTAAATGTTTTTCTCCCACTCCACACTTTTTATTAAAATATAATACAGTTATGGGAACAAGCCTTAGATTTGCATCCACTTTCTATTTCTGCAATTGTAATTTCTCTTTATACGACCAACTGAGACAACACTAAATCACTTTTAAAGTCTTTCCTACCTTTACTTTTCCCCCATGATAGTTCCTGTACCAACTCAACCTAACATTAAACCTGGACTATCGAATCAAACACACATTGCCTTAAATCTCTTCTACATCATTCTTAATATGGAAACTAACCGGGCCGAACTTGAACAATCAAGGACAACCACTGAACGAGACATAACTACCCAGGAACAATTGGAAGCTAGACACCGCAAACGTAGAAATCTTCCCTAGTTTCCCTTAACAAAGGTTTACTCTTCCCTCTTCCACACGTATTACCCACTTTCAGATGCCTTGACATTGTACTTTTAAGCCTTAAGTACAGACTCAAAAACAACAGGAGGAAGACTTAGTGAGGGAGGTGTAAAGTTCTTCTATTGACATTAGGTCCTCAAGCAGCCAAGGGAGGAAAACCTGAAACATAAGAACTTCTTGAATTTAAAGTTAAAGAAAACTCAAGAACATCATATCAATATTATAATAAAAAATTCATCATAACACAACCATAACAATATCATATGGATCATCCAATCATGATTAATTCAATATAAGAGGCAACAAGATGATATAAAGAGAAACTGACTTCTATTACTCAAATATTATCAAGTTCAATGCATAGCCAGAGAACACTCTACTTAGTCAAAACTATTACAATCAGGGAGCCCTGCTCAACCATTCTAACCTATCTAATCATTTATAAGATGTATTTATAATAATAAAAGTAAAGGCAACAACTAGAGGTGTGAGTTGGCCTTCCTCTCCTAAGATTCTCCAAAACAATTACCATTCTAAAAACTGTGCTAACAACTCTTAACAAACTGCTACAAATTAGAGACCATGTTGGCAACCACTCCAACATGAATTAAAAGACATGTCTCCTCTTAGGCGCATCCCTTTTTAGTTCCAAGTGTCCTCCAGTGGTTGTATGATGCCTCCATGCTACCACTTGTGATCTTTTCTTCTCTCCACATCATCAACAATAAAAAAGACTCATGAATTTGAATCCTTTGACTGCAAGGGCCAGTTCGTAGTGCCATTCAGTAGCGCATTTTGTAGCCAATTCTATAGCGCCCTTAATAAAAAAACTCTGCATATTTCGTAGCCCCACTCATGTGTAATGACTGTGTGCAATTCCGTAGCGCCCCTTCTGAAATAGGTTTGCATATTAGGTAGCACCATTTAACAAATGATTATGCAGATTCGGTAGCGCCACTTATCAAAACAGTTATGCATAATCGGTAGCATCACCGTTGGAACAGTTCCGCAGAATCGGTAGTGCCACCATTAAGTTTTAGCTAGGATATTTCATAGCATATTAGGTAGCGAAATTGCAGAACATACTATATAAATGACTATGGAGTGTCATGGCACTACATAATGTCTGTGGATTTTTTGTGCGATGAGACCAATCCTTCAAAATCACAAAAAAATTAGCTGATGGACTAAGAGCGTGTAGATGCATGTATAGGTGGAAAAATTATACTTCATTGATCACTTTACTCTTGCAAAAAAATACCACCCACAAAAATGGATCTGATGTCCCCCAACTACTTCATCAACTTAGTAGTCCTCCTTGTTGTAGGAGAGCTTCCCTCTATCATGGAAGTATGTTTTTCCTTTGCACGGATACTCTTCTTGACTCCATGTGTACTCTTCTTGAATACCGGTTCGTCTCTTTCAATTGCATCTTGTACCAGAACAATTAGGTTCCTTTGGGCCAATTCATCCTTGAAATGTTGCAATTCTTCCTTGAGATTTCTATTTTTAGACTGAAAGCCTCTCTTTTTCTTGTACATGTTCTTAAGTTTCCTATGGAGAGGCAAGATGTTTCTTGCTGAAAAACTTATCAGATCAAGGGTTTCACTATACATGTCCATGAGCTCATTCATTTTTCTTCTGTCATCCAAACTTTATGTCTTCAAATGAGCACTCTCTTTCCTGGCATCCCTGAGTTGTCTGATCTATCTTTTGAAAGTGTGATTACTAGGTGGAGTGTTGATGTTGATAACCTCAACAAGCTTCTCAATGGATTTACCTTTATCTTTATACTGCATAGGGGCTCTGTCTATCACTCCAATAGGCTTCTCAATTCCTTTACCCTTATCTTTCTGTTTCCTTGGAACTGAGACCTTGGGTAATATTTCTTCTTCAACAACCTCCTTGTGGGATAATGATATAGTAAAAGGATTCCTAATATTGATCTTAGCTACTAGAGCATGTG
>JASDQU010209217.1:0-21402 GCA_032191745.1 Picea mariana
ATACTGATCATGAAAGGTAGGGGTACATAATCTCTGACCAAGACTTTGACGCAGCTGTGGCAGAATCGTTATCTGTAATCTTAGACCCCTTATCTCCAAAGTGTGAACCATTTAACGATTCCTCTTCAGGAAATCATGAACATATTCTGGCCTGCAACGAATCTCTCACTAAACAAATCTCATCATTTTCAGAATCTGAAGAGCTTCATGCACTTGATACAAATTGTTTTGATGCTGGTCACCCACATGAACAACCACTTGCTCATCATGCAATGCAACCTGTATGTTGTTCTTACGACAAAACACTGAATGCTAAATCAAAACAACAAGATTTCCAAGTTGTGACCGATCAATAAATTTCTCTTCATGACAGTCCATCTAGGATGCACCAAGTTCTAAGTCCTTATTCATTTATGGAACCTCCTGAATCACAATTTAATCTTGATAATCTTGTTTTCGACGACTACTTTACTATTTCAGAATTGAATTTTAATGTTGACCTATCATTCCCTAACAAAATCATAAATTTCTAACATTGACACACATATGTTAACAACAACAATCGAACAACCCAGAACCATGCACGACACATGAAATATTGACCCGATCCAAGAGCCTATATCATCTCAGTTTGCTCTAGAATTACACATTAATCTTCAAGAGAAAATTCATCACTCATCCTTGGATTCAATCTTCATACCCAACCACTCTTCATGTGATTTCATTGATGTCATAGGAGAATTATTGGAGTCATATTTCACTCAATGTTTCCCTCGAACAATCAATTATCTTCTCTCCTCTCAACATGCAAAGTATGTGAAATTTGGACCCAGGGAAATATGTTGAAAGATTAATTATTGAAAGATTAATTGTTGAAAGATTAGTTGTTGAAGGATTGGTTGTCATTGAATTGTTGAAAGATTGGTTTTCATTGATGTCAACCCTTGAACATGAAGTTAATGAATTGCATGTCAAGGTAAAGGAGATGTAAACAAAAGTTAACAAGTTGCATGTTAAAGTAACTATAAACATAAGTTAACAAGTTGCGTCATAAGTTAACAAGTTGCATGTCAAGGTAAAGGATATGTAAACATAATTTAAAAAGTTGCATGTGGATTGCAAGTTAAAGTAACTGTAAACAAAAGTTAACAAGTTGCATGTCGAGGTAAATGAGCTGTAAACAAAAGTTAACAAGTTGCATGCCAATTGCATGTTAAAGTAATTTTAAATAGAAGTTAACAAATTGCATCAGAATTTAACAAGTTGCATGTCAGTTGCATGTCATCATGAGATCCTCATTAAAAAACAAAGAAGAGTCAATTAAAAATTATTTCTGTGAATACTAATTTGTAGATCTGAGGCAATGAGTCGAAGTTATCGAAGTCCAGTGAAGGAAGAAGTTTGCAGGAGCTGAGCGTACAAAGAAACAATTAGAGATCTAGGTGTTTTGAGTAAATCCATGGATTTCATGAGGAAAAGCACGGACATCCACGAGCTGCAGTGGGGAAAATCACGAACATTCGTGAGCAGGAAATGTATGGGTTGCGGCCCTGTGAGGAAAAAATGTTGAATATTAGNAGGTCAACTACATGTTGAAGGTATGTCTTCCTATGTGTGTTAGGGTTTGCATTCTAAAGAAATCAAGAACATATACGTCTTAGTGATTCATAAGCATTTGATTTGGAGAACTCTCTTATGGATCTTGGTATGAGGTATGTGTGGTGGTAGTCTTGATGAGATAATGATATCAGTAGCAACAAAAAAGTATAAAAAACATAAGCAACAACAAGTTATCAGTTACAACGACAAAGGTAGTGACAAATTGGTTTACATTTATATTTCAGGGCGGTTGGACGGGGCAAGGAAAGGGGATTGTAGCCTCCTTTCAGTTGGAGCCGGTAAATTAGGGAGTTGGAGATTCCTTCAGGTTGCATCCTGTAAATAGGGGGTTGGAGCCTCCTTCCAGTTGTAGCTGGAGAAATACGAAGTTGGTTCTTCCAATGAATGTACTCTTTGATAAATAAGAAAAACATTCCGTGGGTTTCTCCCACATTGGGTTTCCACGTAAAATTCGGGTGTACTGTGTCTATGTGATGTTTATGCATTGAATTATGGTGTTGATGATATATTAAATGCTCATGATATTTATTGGAGGTTTTATATTGTGATTAAAAGTAGTAATTGTGCTCATACTGATTCACCCCCCCTCTTAGTTTTCCAACAAAATATTCATTGATAATGAAGCAATCCAATATCAACCGATAGTTATCTTAGGTACTCATTGCCTTACTTCTACTCCTGGGATGAATTATGTCACCCACTCTGACACAATCTCACAAAGTAAATTACACCCATGTTTCATTTATGAGTCTCTTCAGGTGCATCACTCACCTTTTGATTCCTTCCAACAGTCCTATGATGATCATTGTAAATTTTACAACATAGTTGAATCTTGGTTGGAGGAATATTTCACATCCACATTTCACATGAACAATAACGTTGCCAAATTTGAACTACTGAGTGGAAACTTGCTTGAATCAATTCTTCCAATCTTTCATCCCTCACTGCTTCACTCTTTGCAATTCAACTTCAATGAACATATGATCATGGGTTTGGAGTTGCTTGATTGGCTCCACTGATACTACACTTACACCTAGTTTTCTTTTAGCAAGTGTAGGGTAGGTTAGGAATAGGATTGACATATTTCATTCTTCTTTTCTACATGCGTAGCTTAGATATTAGCCTTTGTTTTCGTTTGAATAACATATATTTTGACTTGTTTTGGATTTCTTCAATATATACCACCAATTGATGATTAGTTTATTTTACAGTTTATGATGGTTTCTTTAGTTTAAATTTCTTGTCATTAAATGTTTCTCCTTTTCGTTTGATGATTTTTGTTTTCTCTGACTAAAATCTTGGCTTAATATAGGTTTTACTCCATCGTCATGAGGAAACCATGTGCAAGAATTCTTTGAGAAGTTCAATCACACAATTCACTTGTTTCAACAATGTTTAATCTAACATTGAGAGTTATACATGCTTTTATTCCAATATGTTGAAAGATTACCTATTAATGAATTCTTGAAAAATGGAACAAGACATAAACCACTCTAAGGAAATTACATCGGTTGTTCACAGCGTTGCTCAGGATGGTGTTGATCCAATATAATTATTGAAGGGATTATTACTCTGCGATAGAGGATGTGCTTAAGACTTTGGGATACTGATCAATCAAATGTTTCTCAAGCATACTTCTTTAGGGAAAAACTGGTGATTATTACAACTACAATTAATTGTTTCCCAAAAGGAGAGATTCCACCAGAAAGGCCAACACTTGAGTTGAAGTCTACTATGTCTCCTAGTAACTGGAACATGTAACACTTATGGTTTGATTGAAAGGTCTAGACATATTTTGATCTCCATTTTCAGATTACTGTGGTAAGGATCTTCAGAAATAATTTCAAGCATATTTTGATCATGGAAAGATATGTCCACTCGAAAGGAAGGATAAGATTAGAGGAAGACACATGTATTTAGAGGGTTTGAATTGATCACGAAACATGCACTTGCATAATCAAAACTGTATTTAACTAATCATATCACTCTGTAACGTCTGTTCTAGAGCTGTAAGAAGTGGAGAGGAAATGAAGGTCTTGCAAGGCCAAAGAAAAAGAATTTGATGAAAAATGAAGTGGAGTTCTGGCCAACCCATGCCCCCTGAAGCACAAGGCTACACAAGTAAACCATAAGTCTTCAAAAAATCATGAAGAGGGGTGTGATTCTCAGTCAATGCTACCACTAAAGCTCATATGAATGAAATAGTGCATGTATATAATATTTCACACCATATTAGTTGTTTCAAGAGGTTGCAAACTTGTAGCTAGTTGGAATGCATGAATATCCTCTAAGCTACCGGAAACACTCAATTTATGATCACTTTCTCTGTCCGGTTTCTTTCCTAACTACATGCCTTTGATCTTCATTTGTCCAAAATTTCATTTTCAAGTTGGAACATATTTTAGACCAAGTTATTTTCTTAATTCTGGACACTTCTTGTCTCATTCTTTCATCATCATTTTCCCCTTCAAAGCAATTCAACTCTTAAATTCATTTTGTATTATGATCTCTGATTATATTTAATGACATATTATTTTCTCACCTTCATCTGTCTTTTATAGACAACTCCTTCCCAATGGAAAGGGAACAAATCAACTTGCATTTCTTGCCTAGCTCATGAGCTGAATCAGGGGGTCTATGTTTGAACATGAATTAGAACTATCTGGAAATGTCGTGAAAACAGTCTAACCAAGACTGAACATAATGGTTAATCAACAATCATCCTTGCATATTTACTGGTGAGCGAGTCCTATGTAATGGGGAAACCATTTGAACACTAAGTACATGCTCGCGTGAAGGGTGAAGTGTCAAAGTATAAAGGATGAAAACCTAAAGGGATATGTTTACGTAACCATGTGAAAAAAATATACAAATAAATCTCAATAGCTGGTAGTCATCCCCTATCAGGCTAAAAGGCGACCACTTTCCCCATCCACTGAATGGTAAGCATGCACTAAATAAACCAGGAAGGAATGGAAATGAAAGTTTGACCATACTAGGGAACATGGATATATCTCCATCAGGGATATGGATGCTTGCTGGAAGTGGATAAAGGTCTATGAAGAGATGCTGACTCCATTGGGGATATGGATGCCCACGGGAAATGGAGAAACCCCTACGAGATATCTATGTATGCACCTGGTGAAAAATATTTATTTATCCCAAATATATATCAGCCCCACGACAAAGTTACCAACCCACATCATCGACATAGTTTAAGGAAATAAATCTCATCATCATTCATCCTCCATATTACAATGAATGAGCTACACTAGGTGATATGAAAGCATCACTAATGATCCTACCACGATGGAATATTTCAGGTAATTGTTGTGCATTATTTACAAAATTTTTGAACTTAAAAGTAAAGTTAGGGCCCTCTACATTTTCTTCTTATCAGTTAGGAAAGACTAGCTGAGATTTTGGTTTCATCCAGTGTCTCGCCATTTCTTTTGCGCGTGCACCACCCTCCCAATTTTCTTCTCTTAGTGTCCCTCTAAGATAAGAAATTGGCCCCCTCTCCAAATTTTCTTACCGGAACCCTCATAGTCTCTGTCTCTCGCACTAATGGATAAGCCTAAGTACTTTTTCCTCTTGCTCTACCCATCTTATCATTTCTATTTCCTTCTCAGATCATGTCGACCCGTCGATATTGACCTCGAAGAGTCTCCTCTTCCTGCACAGACACATAGTGTATCGACATGCGCATCCTTTCTTCCACCTCCACATTGATTCCTTTGTTGATACATAAGCCACCATCCTTTGAACTTGACTAAGGTGCCAACACGCTTCCACTAAACCTCACTATACACGTTCTTATCATCGGTGAATTGAACATAATAAATGTTGACACATCAATAATATCTATATGTTTATCTTTGCCACATGCGTGCATTTCATTGCATGTTGATAAGTTCCCTTTCCTGTCCTTGATACATAAATGGAAGGACGTTGAACCCTCATTGTCACTGAGTGCATCGATGATCATGATATTCTCCCTCTCGCCAATGATGACCCAGTCAACAAATCTCACCTTCGCCTTGAGGCCCATCTCATCCTCCTCCAGCTCGGATATTTATTTCTTCACCCGTTAGTCAGTTTCCTAATGTTTCCGGTGACTAATATCTCCATGCCTAATCATATTTTTGGTCACCAATCTCCTACCACGCTTGACCTACTCTAGATTGCAGTCATACTCAAGTTTGTAGTGTCCCCAATGTCTTTCTTCATGCATATGGTACTATATTGTTTGCTTAAATGAATTTCTTGATGTTATGACTAAATATTCATTGTGAGAGAATCGCCTAGCATCATATGGGTTAACCAAAATACCTATCGGTATTACGCTGGCTCTGAGATGCAACTTAACGAAAAATTGGTTCTCCCAACTCCTACACCGTGCTAAAGGCACTGAATATCAGTTGGCTATTTTGGTGAATTTATAACTTCATGATACTTACACATCACTATATCATCAATGGGATAAATAAGTCCCTATACATCATAGATGACACTAGAACTTGCATAATCAATTTTGAATAAAGCAACAACGAATGTGGGACCCGAACTTTCATTAAAAAATTCCTTTGAGCGTGATTTTTTGGTGTCCGCCAAAGTAATGTTTTCTTCCTGGAAACAAGCCAATTAAATGATTCTCACTATTTAGATTCCAATGCAACTCAAGAAACCACAATTCGACACATAGAATTACCAGAATGGCTCGCCTAGGATTTCTGGCCCGAACTAGCTGCGACGGTCGCTATGCAAATGAGATATTTGTATGACTTGAGCAGTTGGATTGCCACGAGTGCCTCTTGTTAGGATATTTAGACACTTAGGAGTTAGTTAAGATCTAATTGGTCTATTGTGTCGTTAGGTAAAAGTGTGTTTCTTTAGTATGCATTAGTATGCATTTGTAGTTAGGAAATCTGATGGTCACAATATGTTCCCGACATAGAGTGATCCAACAGTTCATACTCTCCTCGATCTTAGTGACCATTGATATATGGCTTAAAAACCTATTGTTCCATGATCTCTATTTAAAGAGCATGGAGGGTCATTTGCCGATGATCGATTGTGAGAAACTCTCTTGTAAATCCTCTTTGTAATCTTTTTCTTTGTATTAATAAACTGCTCCAAGTGGCCGCGTTGGCTGGGGCCGTGGATGTTTCCCCGTAGGGGTTTTACCACGTGAAAACATCGGTGTGTTGATATTTGATTTGGTTATGTGAGTGGTTATTGAAGGTGTTCTTCCTCTGTTGGAATACCTGTGATGTCGAACATGGTATCAGAGTCTGTTTGAAGACCCTCTCCTATTGTAGATCGAGATCGTGAAGCTGAGTTGCCTCATCTCCATTTTATGTCATTTTTGTACATTTATGGACTGAGAGGACTGTTCCATTGTGTCCGGAGCACTCGTTTCATTCAGGAATACTTTTTGTTTCACTCGAAAAAGTTTCTATTTGCCCAATATACGACCATTATAGTTAGATCCAGAGGTATAAAGCCTGAATACACATTTTAAAATTTTTTGCAAAGTTTTATTTTGGTTTGTATTTTTTTATTTCTGTGTTGCTACTCTTTTAGATCTGCGTATTCTCTTTTCCCCGCGCCCTGTGTGATCTCGGAAAATCAGAAACATATAGGAAAAGGTGCATCTTTCGGGTAAGCTAACCGAGATCTAACCCTTGTTGTCATCGAGAAGCAAAATTTTTTTCTTGTGTGAATTTTTTTTTTTTTTAGCACGCTCTCCAAGGCCGTCTTCAACAACAACAACAACCCCGATCCTCCTTCTGAACATTACAATATGTTTTGCTAGACCATTTGGTTAAAACTTGCCTTATTAAGTAAGAGGTCTTGAGTTCAAGTCTCTCTTTTGTTACATTTTTGAAAAAGTTCATGCTAAAATTGTAAAGTGTATTTCACTTCAAGTATAAAAGTGAATCACTATAAGTAGCTTTAATATTTTATTTTAGAGTTATTTATTTTGAATGCAACTTTTCTGTTATAAAGTAACTTCATTGTAAAAGTGATCCCCACTTCTCTTTATAAAAGTGTGTTACTTCATAAAGAAACTTACACTATCACGTGGTCAGTTGGTTACCGTTTATGCCTATTTTTAAAAGGGCATAACTCTCACATTGGAAGTCCATTTTCAGTGCCGTTTTTTTAAAATCGCATAAATTTTCGAGATATTTCCATCCAGATCATTAGTTTTAGTTTTTAAATCCACATTATCTGCATATTTAATATGGATTCTAAAAGTAATGTCTTGCTTACCAACAACAACTACTTCCAATGGAAATCTCATATGGAAGATTTATTAAGAAGTAAAGGCTTGTACCAGATTACCTTGGGAAAGGAAAAGAACCCACTGATGATGATAAGAAATAAAAATGGGCTAATAGGAGTGATGAAGCACGTGGACTAATCGGAATGTCCATCTCTCCTGATTTAAGATACCACCTCCAAGAAATTGATGACCCTGAAGAAGCTTGGGACACGATTGAATCTGTGTTTGGTAAACTCAATATTATTCGAGCACAACAGTTAGAAATCAATTACTGACCTTTATTCCAAGTGATTTTTCTTGCCTTGGAGATTATCTATCTAGGTTTAAAACACTCAGAATTTTATGTGAAGAATGTAAGATAAAAATGGATGAAGAGCACTGCATCTATCTTATTCTTTCTAAGCTAGGTAGTACATATTATGTGTTTGTATCTACCTTTTATTCCATGAGAGAGGCTCTAGGGAAAGCTTATGAAAAACCCACTCTTGAGTCCTTTTGTGCTGCTTTGATTAGAGAGGAAGATAATCTTGTACAACTTGGAGTGATCAACATTGCAGGTACCTCCAACAAAGAATTAGTTGCCCAACAGAAAGATAAACCCAAGAATCCCAAGAAGCAACATCCTCGCCACAACAACAAGAAATATAAGGGTCCCAAACCCACATAGACAATTTTTTCTCCGAATGGAGACAAAGGAGCAAAATATAAAAATAAGAAGACTGACAGACATTGCAACTTTTGTGATAAAGATGGTCACAATGAGTCCAAATGTTTCAAGAAGATGACAGCTTTAGAAGCAACGATGAAGAAGCACAAAATTAGTATTGATCCTACTACTTCTTCTTCTCAAGGACATGCACTTTATGCTTCTAGTTTCTCCTTCAATATACCTTCTACTACTACTTTTGATAAGTGGCTTATTGATTTTGGAGCATCTTATCATATGGCTAAGGATAGAGACATATTTTCCACTCTAAATGAATGTAACACCAAGAAAATATTTGTTGGTTATGATAGATCTCTTAGTGTTGAAGGATCTAGAATAGTACAAGTAGAAAACGACTATTTCAATGATGTATTATGTGTTCCAAGTCTTTCTTGTAACCTTCTATCAGTATATCAAATCACTCATTTAGGTGAAGGTAAAACTGTAGATTTTTCACCTCACCAAGTTGTAAAAAAGGATCTAAAAGATCCTAATCATGTTCTTGCAACTGGAATTGCTGATGATATTACCAGGTTGTACAAGTTTGACAACTTTGGGTCATCATATTTTTCATCAGTTTTTATTGCTTATAGCGATGACTTGAGCAAACTTTGGCATGAGCGGTTTGGTCATCTAAACTATCGCTCATTGCAGCAACTATGTAATCAACAGATGGTGACTGTTCTTCCTCTTGTTTCATGCAGAGATGGTGTTTGTGCCGGTTGTGTTCTCGACAAACATCATCGGGACATTTTTGAAAAACGTGCCTCTTGGCATGCCTCAAGTCCTTTGCAACTTGTTCATAGTGATTTGTGTGGTCTACTTTCTTATCCTTCTTTTTCTGGGTGCAAGTATTTCTTAACTTTCATTGATGACTTTTCCAGACGTACTTGGGTTTACTTATTAAAACTTAAGAGCGAAGTTTTTGACAATTTTTTGGCCTACAAGGCCCTTGTAGAAAAACAATCTGGACATCAAATTCAAAGGTTAAGAACAGATAATGGAGGCGAATATGTGAACAATAATTTTACAAATTACTGCACCACACAGGGAATCCAAATGCAACACACTATTCCATATACACCACAACAAAATGGTGTTGCTGAGATAAATAAGCGCACATTAAAAGAAATGGCTAATTGTATGATCCAATCTAAGGGCTTAAGTCTAAAGTATTGGGCAGAAGCCATCAACTATGCAAATTACATAGTAAATCACACTCCCACAAAGGCTCTTAAAAATATAACACCTAAAGAATCTTGGAATAAAATTAAACCATATGTAAGTCACTTCCATGTATTTGGCAGTATAGCATGGGCTCACATGCCCAATGAGAAAAGGAAATCATTGCAGCCTAAAAGTGAGAAGTGTATATTTGTTGGTTATTCTGAAGATGTCAAAGGTTGCAGACTTCTTCAATCATATTGTAATGAAATTATTATTAGAAGAGATGTTAAATTTGATGAAAATCTCTTGGCCTGCGAGCCTAATTTGGCGTTTGTGCCTTCTTTGGCCTGTGAGCCTAATTCGACGGTTGTGCCTTCTTCGGCCTGCGATCCATCTTCAACTTTTGTGACTTCTTCTGATCTGGTTTCTTCTTCAGATGATGACAGTGAGGATGAAAATCCACCTCCACCTGCTCACCCTCCTCCAGATGAGTCCTTTGAACCTGAACCAGCACTAGCTCCACCGCTTCCTAGATGAGTCCATTCAACACGAGAAGCAGTTGGTGATCTTGTCGGTGATCCTTTAGATCAGCACCAGACACGTTCACAGTTCCAGCGATCCTCTTCTCTTTTGGCTCAAGTTTCATAAACTCATGATCAAAAGATATTTCCAGAAGCTTCAGGTCATCCAGATTGGGATACAACAATGAATGAAGAGTATCGTTCTTTAATGGAAAACGATACTTGGGATCTTGTACCTCTTCGAAAAGGAATAAAACTTGTCAGATGTAAATGGGTCTAAAAAACTAAGTATGCATCATATGGAAGTGTTGAAAGACTCAAGGCTCATTTAGTTGCCAAAGGATTTTCCCAAGTTGAAGGAATTGACTATCATGAAACCTTTTCCCCTGTAGCCAAAATGAATTCCATCAACCTTGTTCTTTCCCTTGCCGCGTCACATAAATGGGAGGTCCATCATATGGATGTTAAATCCACCTTCTTGCATGGAGATTTGAAAGAAGAAATATATATGGAACAACCTCCTGGCTATGTCCAGAATGACTCTAGCCTTGTTTGTCACCTTAAGAAATCTCTTTATGGTCTCAAGCAAGCTCCCCGAGATTGGTATGCCAAAATGGACACCTTTCTTATTGCCACTAGATTCTCTATATGCCATTCTGATCCTAATGTCTATACCAAGAAATTAGGAAGCCATCTCATAATCCTTGTCCTTTATGTTGATGACCTTATCCTTATTGGTAGTGACTCAAAANGATAGACTTAGGATTTTTGCACTATTTCCTTGGCCTCCAAGTTTTGCAAACCAATGAAGGAATTTTTCTTTCCCAGTATAAGTATGCTTGTGACCTTCTTCATCACTTTCACATGGACGATTGCAAACCAACCCCTTCTCCCTTCTAGTATGGAGTCAAGATTACTGTCACCTGTACTTCTCTTGAAGTTTATGCCACCCTGTATCGTCAGTTAATTGGTAGCCTCTTATACTTGATTCATACCCGTCCTGATATTTCCTTTGTAGTTGGTCTTGTTACCCAGCATATGAAAATGCCCCATGAAAGCCATTGGAAAGCATCTAAAAGGATACTTCTCTATGCTCATGGTACAGTTCAGTTCGAGATACATTACAATTCAGGGGGGACTCCTTTATTGGTTGGTTTCACTGATTCAGATTGGGTCGACGACCCTGATGATCGGAAGTCTACTGCAGATTATGTTTTCAACCTTGGTTCAGGACCTGTCACTTGGGCTTGTAAGAAACAACAAGCTATTTCACTTTCTTCAGTAGAAGCCAAGTACTGAGTAATGGTAAATGCAAGTCAGGAAGCCCTATGGCTTTGACAGATCCTTTCAGAGTTTAGATTCTAGCACCAACATCTGACCAACCTTTGGTGTGACAATCAGAGTGCCATCAAGCTCGCCAAAGACCCAGTTCAACATTAGCATAGAAAACACATTGAGATACACATACACTTCATTAGAAAGCTCATTCATGATCAAGTTATTGAAGTGCTCTTTTTCCCTATAGAAGATCAAGTTGCAGACATTTTCACAAAGTCTCTTACAGAAGCGAAGTTTTCCAAACTTCGATCTATGTTAGGAGTTCAGAAAGTTGTCATTAAGGGGGGATAGGCTCTAATGCCTCCTTCCTTCTTCTATTGTGTCATTATTGTAAATCCTTCAATCCTATCCCAAGTTGTTCTTAAGGGGGGATGTTAGGATATTTAGACACAATAGACCAAGTAGATCTTAACTAACTCCTAAGTGTCTAAATATCCTAANGATAGGCTCTAATGCCTCCTTCCTTCTTCTATTGTGTCATTATTGTAAATCCTTCAATCCTATCCCAAGTTGTTCTTAAGGGGGGATGTTAGGATATTTAGACACTTAGGAGTTAGTTAAGATCTACTTGGTCTATTGTGTCGTTAGGTAAAAGTGTGTTTTCTAGTGTGTTTCTTTATTATGCATTAGTATGAATTTGTAGTTAGGAAATCCGATGGTCATGATATGTTCCCGACATAGAGTGATCTGACGGTTCATACTCTCCTCAATCTTAACACCATCGATCTGTGGCTTAACATCTGATTCATCCATGATCTCTATTGAAAGAGGATGGAGGGTCATTTGTAGATGATCGATTGCGAGAAAATATCTTGTAAAATCTCTCTATAATCTTTTTCTTTGCATTAATAAACTGCTCCAAGTGGCCGCATCGGCTGGGGCATTGGATGTTTCCCCTTAGGGGTTTTACCATGTGAAAACATCAGTGTGTTGATATTTGATCTGGTTATGTGAGTGGTTAATGAAGGTGTTCATCCTCTGTTGGAATACTTGTGATGTCGAACACCTCTCCACATAATTCATAGT
This sequence comes from Picea mariana, assembly GCA_032191745.1. Classification (NCBI taxonomy): domain Eukaryota; kingdom Viridiplantae; phylum Streptophyta; class Pinopsida; order Pinales; family Pinaceae; genus Picea; species Picea mariana. The sequence goes on from JASDQU010209217.1 coordinate 12,671, forward strand.
TCAAAAGATGATACTCCGATCCCACTTCGTATGAGCATATTATGAACTTTTAAAAGTTCCTCCAACAACGTCAAAAAGATGTTTTCGCCTCCCACACGAAATTGATTACGGTGAAATGTTTTATGCAAAATTCTTAAAATTTGGTATCGTATATTTGATGGATTTTAATGCAAATTATTTAAGTTTAAACTCTTTTTCACCATTTTAAATGCGAATTTAAATTTAATTTAGATTGTTTGAATTTAAATTTAATTTAAATATGTGACAATAAAAGGAAAAGGAGAATATTTCAATACATATATAATCAAAAGAAAATGAACATAATAAAGACTGCAATAATGAAATCTTTCTTAGGCGAAAATTAGAGGAAATTGGAGGAACTTTGCCGAATCCATCGACCAAATTGAGAGAAAGTACTTCACTATCATCGACGTACTTAAATGAAACCTTGTCGGAACACATCAAAGGTTTTGGGAGAAACTTCACCGAAGCTCATCGACAAAGTTAAGGTAAAGTTCTTCGATGTCTTGTCGGAAACGTTAACATCAACTTTGCCGCAACACATCGAAGGTCATGAACGCACCTTCTCCGAGTTCATCAAAAAGGTTATTTGAAGATGCTTTGAAGACATCAAAATACTTAAGGGGAACATCACCAAAACCAACGACAACCATGAAAATAACTTCTCTGTACTATTCGAGAATCTTGAGAGTAACTCCGCTGTTGTTTTTGGGCAATCATCGAGTGATCCAGATTTAGGAGAAGAACAAAATGATTAACAGACTGAATACAATAAACACAAAGATATGGAGAACAACACATATATCTAGTGAAAAATATATTCTATTGAATAAATGAAATAAGCTGAAACTGTAAAAATGCAGAACTGAAACAACTTGCTCGAATGGTGGTAGCTATCTCTGAGAAGAGATGTGGTTGATACACGCATCCATCTGAGAAAAATGATTACAATGAGGCTCCAGAGGAATTTTTAACATTACTCATGAATTCCAAAACCCTAGACATCCAAAAACTAACCCTAGGAGGTGAAACACCAAAATTCATGTGGGCCCCTATGGGTATGTTGGTACCTCAACTTACCGGGGTCATAAATTTTGCATACGACCTCTGTTTTAGGAATGTGATAGCCTGTTGGAAAGATATTTTTGAGAAATACACATTACACCATTAAAATCTAACTCCTGCATCTACAGTTTGACTGTGGGAAGCCAAAAAAAACTGTTTAAGGTCCCAAAATGGCCCTGGAAGTACATAAAGATGTGCTGACTTGAAAAAATCCAAAATAATCTAGTTGGATTAGGTGGGAGACCACCAGTCTCCTCCTGGAATATGTGTAGGCATTCAATCAATCCTAAAAGTGGATAACCCACAATTACAAAGAAGTATAGAAGAATGTGTTGAATTAAAAACTGTCAAGAGTAGCTGGTTGGAATAGGTGGGTGGTGACCAATATCCACCTGGATCAATCCTCCCACCTTAGGAAGAAATGGTATCCATTGCCTTGAGTTCCCCCATCAGGTGAGGAAACTTCTATTGAATTTTGAAGATTTTTCAGGTCCTATCAATCTTCCAACTAGGTTTGTCTTTGACCTCAAGTTGGTTCTATGTTTCAACTGTCTAACAATGGTTTGCTGCTATTTTAGGTCAACAAATTGTTCAGTAACTTCTTTGCTGTTTTGTTACGGTTACATAGGCCAAATGGGTGCTCTAGCATGTATTTTTGTCACAAGATGTTAGCACATGCATACCATAAGCTATATAACACACCTAGAGATCATTTAGTGCTGAAATAATGTTGTTCTAAAATCTAACATACATGAAAGTGAACACATGTATTTTTGGTCAACATGACCTTGGATAAACCCCCCCTGGGGAAAACCAGTTTGGAATGGAAGTATATATATGTGGAAAATAGAAGGTGGAATACAAAAAATACATGAAACAAATGAACCTGATACAATAACATCTTGTCTCAATACACAACACAAGTCCAAGAGTGAGAGATGCGCCCTCCTCAAATATAGCTAAATCCACTGAAATGAAGCGCCCTTGCTCTCTGAAGCTCTGATGGAGAAACCCTTGCACCACAGTTCACTATCGTGTGATGCCTCTCCACTGAAACTTCCCTCTGATCAATCTGACCATTGCAAGACCTCCCTGCTAGCTGTGCGCTCTCCTCCTCAAGTGCGCCTTCCTCCTAGCAAGAAAACTCCACAAAATAAGATGGTCCCTAAGCCTCCATTGGCCCTCCATGCAAGGAGGCACCCAAGATATCCTCTCCCAATGATTCCATTCTCACCATCTTTCTCCTCCTGCTTCTCCTCAAGTGAACACAAAAAGGAATGAATTAGATTCTTCTTTTCCCTATGCACCCTCCTTAAGGATGCATGAGAAAACATAAAAGATGGGTGGATGAGATCGTATCATATCATCCTAAGTCAATGGTTGAGATCATCTCAAGTAAATCTCAACTCAAAACCCACTTTACTTAAGTTTCCATAGTTTCACTTTATGTCTCCTAATTCACCCACAAAGTGAATTAATTGTCATTTTAGGCTAAAATGACCAAATTTCACTTTTGAATTAAATCTCCTAAGTCAAAGTGAAATTAGACATAAAATACATAATAAAAGGTACAAAGGACTTCTTGCATGTGTTTAGAATCTCACAAACACAAGGGGACCACTTTCAAAGGTACCCAAATCTCAACACTCCCTCTTACCAAGGAAAGTGCCCTTCACCACCAATCTCATCCTTGCAGTGGACACAGTTGCCTATTGGAAAATACTCGGTGAGTATGGATGTACCCTAATCAATGAAAGTAGTCTGCAACAGATCTTCTCAATCTGCATGATCCATAGATGGAAGTGTCTCTCCATCTATCCAAGATCACCTAGATCTTGGTATCAAACCAAAGATCTCCACCTTGGTCTCTCACCAAGGATTTCTACCTCTTGTAATCTCACCAATGGTCACTACTCTTGGCATCTCACCAAGAGTCACTCTCTTGGAATCTCACAAAGAGTCTCCCCCTCTTGGTATCTCACCAAGAGCACCTAGATCTCAACATCTCACCAAGATCCTCAACTTGGCCTCTTTCCAAGTAGCTTCCACCTGAAGTGGATCCATAACCTGATCTACCTTTCTCTATAACCAAGTCAGGCTCAAGCCTCCATGGTGCCCTGCCATTCCTCTTCATCAATATCAGATGCTCTAAAGCCCCCACACCAACTCTCTGTCTCAGAAACTCTGAAACTAAAGCTGTTCTGGGTGGACCAGTCACCCCTGATGATGGTGTCCAAGAAAACTGAGTCTGAGCTCCCTCTAAATCAGTACTATGAGTCAGTAGGTCCTCCTAAACTCTGTCTCCCCACCTGATGTTGGATGGTGTAACAACAAAAAAAGTAGTCATGAATGCACACTCTCTCGCAAATTGTTCATCAAACTCAAGCTCCTCTGTTGTCGATGCTGAAACATCCTGCAGCTTCTTCTTCTTCTTGGGACATTTTCCTGCATAGTGACCCATCTCCCTACAAGAAAAGCATCTCACTGTGCTCATATATCTCTTCTTCCCACTGCTACTCTCTCCTCCCTGTGGTGGGGCCCCAAAATTGGGACCTTGTCGACCTCCCCGACTGATATTTTTCTTTCCCTTTGTCCAAAGAGAAACATCCTCATCACCTTGCACTATCTGCTGCTGTTCAAAAGCCTATGAGATAAGTCTAGTATCCTCCTGAATGAAGTCATCCCACATGCTCTCCTAAGTGGGCATGAACTCCCTGGAAAAAATGCCATGAATGAATGGACCCCATGGTTTGGTGAAGCTGTTTAAGGCCATCCTCACCATAGAATATGGGTCCACCACCTATCCAACGACTCCAAGCTCGTCTCTGATTTGGGTGCATTTGCCAAGGAAAGAAGTGACTGAATCATCCTGGAGCATACAAATTCCCCTAAGTAAATCATTTAGAACAATCTTCTGGTTCTTGTTAGAGCTCTCATAAATCTTTCATAGAGATTCCCATTTCTCAAATGCCCAATCTTTCCCATTCAAGTGGGGAATGATGTGATCCTGCACTGAATAAAATATCATCCTCTCTACCTTGTTGTTCCTTTTCTTTAACTCTGCTAACAAGATGGGAGCAATGGTATGGGGAACACGAACAACTACCTCAACTATATCCCATAGTTTGAGGTCCTCTAAGAAAAAGACGATCCTGGCCTTCCAAGGCGACCGATTGCTAGCTCTAGCTAGCCTATCCTCAACACACATTTGAGATGATGACATCATTTCCATCTGCACTCAAAATGATGCTGCAACTATAAAGGAATGTTGCCTCACTCCTTTCAACATAGGTGTGAAAAGAGGCAAATGAACACCAACCTCACTCCTAGTAATATAGGTGTGAAAAGAGGTCGTGAAAAATCAACCTCACTCCTACCACGTAGGTGTGAAAAGAGACTGACGAAATGTCCACCAACTTCTCTACAACTCTCCATAGAAATTATGCCAACATGATACCACTAAAATCTGTCAATGGCTGTCCAAAAAATCTTCCCATAAGGTTTCTAAAATATTCCCTCAATATGCTATCCAAAACTCAACAAAAATCAGCCACCAATCTCTCATACCATGAAGATTTTCTAGGTCCTATCAAGTTGCCAAATAGGTTTGTCTTTGACCTCAAGTTGGTTCTAAGTTTCAACTGTCTAACAATGGTTTTCTATAGTTTTAGGACAACAAACTGTTCAATAACTTCTTCACTGATTTGTTACTGTTACATAGGCCAAATGGGTGCTCTGGCATGTAGTTTTGTCATAATATGTTAGCACATGCATACCATAAGCTATATAACACACCTAGATATCTCTTAGTGATGAAATAATGTTGTTCTAAACTCTAACATACATGAAAGTGAACAAAGGTATTTTTGGTCAACATGACCCTGGATACCCCCCCCCAAGGAAAGCCAGTTTGGAATGGAAGTATATATATGTGGAAAATAGAAGGTGGAATACAAAAAATACATGAAACAAATGAACTTGATACAATAACATCTTGTCTCAAGATGCAACACATGTCCAAGAGTGAGAGATGCGCCCAAGCCTGGTGCGCCCTCCTCAAATATAGATATATCCACTGAAATGAAGCACCCTTGCTCTCTGAAGCTCTGATGGAGAAACCCTTTCACCACAATGTTCTCTTGTGTGCTGCCTGCCCACTAAAACTATCCTCTAAGCAATTTGACCACTGCAAGACCTCCCTACTAGCCGTGCGCCCTCCTCCTAGCAAGAAAAACTCCACAAAATAAGCTGGGACCTAAGCCTCCATGAGCCCTCTAAGAAAGGAGGCACCCAAGCTCTCCTCTCCCAATGCTTCCATTCTCATCCTATTTCTCCTCCTACTTCTCCTCAAGTGAACATAACAAGGAATGAATTAGCTTCTCCTTTTCGCTATGCGCCCTCCTTAAGGATGCACGAGGAAAACTAAAACATGGGTTGATGAGATCATATCATCTCATCATAAGTCAATGATTGAGATCATATCAAGTAAATCTCAACTCAAAACCCACTTTACTCAAGTTTACATAGTTTCACTTTATGTCTCCTAATTCACCCACAAAGTGAATTAATTGTCATTTTAGGCTAAAATGACCAAATTTCACTTTTGACTTAAATCTCCTAAGTCAAAGTGAAATTAGACATAAAGTAAATAGTACAAGGTAAAAAGTACTTCCCACATGTGTTTATAAGCTCACAAACACAAGGGGACCACTTTCCAAGGTACCCAAATCTCACCAAATTTGGCCCTAGGTGAGCCACTTTCCTTGGTGTAGGAGCTGCCCTACCTTGACAACCCGATAAAGCTGGATCCTCTGCTAGCGAGTGCCCTTGACCTATGTGTCCACTATTTGATTAGTGGATGCCTATTCCATGCAGTCAAGGTTGAGTTCTATTGGCGTCAACTATTTTGCGATCTTTGCTGTGTCCAATTATGGTGGAAAATATGGCTGAAGGGGTTCCACATTGAACACTGGGTGCAAGCCAAGGAAGGGTAAAGTGTTGAGCTCCAAAGAATTGCTACCCACAAACTTGGTGATAGTGTAAGGACCATAGTGAAGTGGGCAGAGCTTCCGATGTGGTCCTGTAAGATGTTCTTTCTGAAATGTAACTAGACCTTGTCTCCAACCTGAAACTGGTGCGATACCCTGTGTTGATCATGGCGCTACTTGTACTTAGAATTGGATTTCTGAAAAATATCATGGACCTGTTGGAGGATGTGATGAATTCAATCAATGAATCTGGTTGCTTTTTCAATCTTAGACTGAACATGGGAAGATTATGTCTATGTGGTTGCAAGAGGTAGTGCAACATCAGTGGGACCCAAGGGTTGGAATCCTAACCCCATATAAAATGGGCTATGGCCGATGAAGCTATGGAGAGCCCTGTCGTAACTATGATGAACATAGGGGAGACTCTCATCCCATGAACACAGATGATTATAGTTGTACATGCGCAGGATGTGTACAATCATCCGATTGACAACCTCTATTTGGTCGTCTGTTTGGGGGTGGAAAGCAGTGGATTTAGTGATATTGGTATCCAAGGTGACCAGAGACTCAACCAAAATGTGTTGAGGAACCTGATGTCTCGGTTGAAGATGATGGTTTTTGGTATCCCAAAATGGACCCACACTCGTTTGAATAAGAACTTGGCAGTATCTTCCACTATGATGTTCTTCTTGCAGGCTGTGAGGATGGCCATCTTCGAAAACCGATCAACGACCACAAATACAAAATCATTTCCTTGCTTGGTGGATGGAAGGACAAACATGTAATCCATCGAGATGGATTCCCAAGGCTTCTTGGGAGTAGGAAGAGGGGTGTATAAGCCTTGATTCTTGATGGCTGGCTTGGCAATGGCATAGGCAGTGCAAGATCTGATATACTTGTTGATGTCCTGTCGAACTTTTTGCCAATAAAAATGTTTTTGTAGAATGACCATAGTTTTCTCCATGCCAAAATGTCTTGCCATTTGACTATAGTGGGCTTCCCAAATCAGCTTTGAACGCTTTCTTGTAGGAACAAAGAGATGGCCCCGATGGCATAACAATCCATCCTGAATGTGAAAATTGGTGACATTCATGGCTGTACCCAAGAGTTGGTAGGTGGTGTCAAAGTCCAAATCTTGTTGATAAATTTGGGGCCAATTAGATGCCTCATGTCCACGGGAATGGAGCACATTGGTGAGTGCAACCACGGGAGGTCGACTGAGGCAGTCAATGACAAGATTTGTGATACATGTATTATACTTGATGTTGAGATGGAACTGCTACAGGTAGGTGGACCACTTCTGATGGAAACTGTTCTACAACTTCCCCTGTGTCTGTATGAACTGCAGAGGCTTCTGATCAGTGTGGATGATCATCTCCTTTCCTAGAATGTAATGTTTCCATTGAGGACAAGCTTATACAATGGAATACATTTCCTTGTCATATGTGGGGTATGTCCGGATAGTATCTGAAAGTGTCTCACTATGGTATGCCACCAGATGGTTGTGCCGAGTGAGAACGATGCCTACAACATAGTAACATGCATTAGTCTCAATCTTGAACAATTGTTGCAGATTGGGCAAGGACAATAATGGAGTTGAGCACAAGCGATGCTTCAGATCATCAAATGTTCGTTGTTGTTCCTTCCCCCACACAAACTTTTCCCTACCACCGCCCTTGGTCACTTTGCTGAGGGCCCATGTAATATGGGAGAATCCCAAAACAAACCATCGATAGAAGTTGGCCAGTCCTGAGAATCTCCGAAGCTCAGTTAGTGTGGTGGGGTTGGTCAGTCACGAATGACCTGGATATTAGTTGGATCAACATGTATCCCATGCTCATCAACAATGTATCCCAAGTATTGGACGTTGTTCATGCCAAAGGAGCACTTTTCCAAGTTGGCATCTAGCTTGTGCTACCACAAAGTGCTCAAAAGTTGTTGAATATGCCGCATGTGATCCTCCCAAGTCCTGCTAAAGATGAGGATATCATCCAAATATACCACCGCAAAAGAGTTGGTGAAGGGTCTCAATACATCATCCATCAACCTCATGAAAGTGGCTGGTGCATTTGTTAAGCCAAAGGGCATGACCAACCATTTGAAGAGACCTTCTTTAGATTTGAAAGATGTCTTCCATACATTAGTTGGTTCGATGGGAGCCTAGTGGTAGCCAGAATTTAGGTCAATCTTATTGAAGAATTCCCCCTCCTTGAGTTGGTCAAGAAGGTCATCAATTCTGGGAATTGGGTACTAGTTCCTGACTGTGATTTTGTTTAATGATTTGTAATCAATGCAGAGTCGCCATGTTCCATTCTTCTTCTGCACCAGTACAATCAGGCTTTTGCAAGGGGAGGAGTTGGGTTTGATGTGCCCCTTTTGAAGAAGCTCTTGGATTTGACGTTTGATTTCATCATTTTCCATCAACAAGTGATGATAGACTAGTCCATTAGGAAGAGGTGCACCAGGGGTTAGATCAATTGGATGCTTGACTTGACAGTGTGAAGGTACCCCGGTGGGTGAGGAGAAGATGTCTCTATACTCTTCCATGATCCCATCCACTTGCTTTTGCTGCAAAGAGAGGCTCTGTGTAGAGGCCACAGATGTGGCAGCAACCTTATGCTTACTGTGAGCATGGATCACAAAGAATATGAACTTCCT
>JASDQU010209218.1:9345-27930 GCA_032191745.1 Picea mariana
AAACCACATCAATCCATCTTCATCATGTATCAATGACAACTCATTGATCCATCTTCATCTATGCATTCTCATCAAGGACAATACATATTACAGTACATGAATCATCAATCAATCAATCCTTTGGAATCAATAAATCACTTGACATCAATCAATAAAACCATTGGTATCAATGATAACATGATCCAACAACCAACCCTATTGATTTTATTTGAATGGGAAAATGGGTGGCTCTCTGCAAAATCAAACCATTAAAGAGATCAAGATACAAAAAATAATAAGTATAAGAATTAAGAGAATGAAAATCATCTCTTGAACAAGAAAGATTTCCAAAAGGTGTTTGTTTGAATGGTAATTCATCTTCCTTAAGAAAATTTGTGATTGATTGTGAATTAGTAGGCTCCGCACTAGGAATGGTTTCGCAATCAACACCTAATTCCACAACGTTGTTTTCGTCTTCCAAGAAAAAAGTGGAGTGTTGTGCTAAGGAATTATTTCTTGTATATTTATTTCTTCTCCTAAAGTGAAGCACTCAACATTATCGTTTTTCATTTGCAAAATATGAGAATCTAAAATATCTTTGAAAGCATACTCATGGTTAGAAGAGAGGAGAAAAATCACAAGGATTTTCAGAACAAGAAGGTTCAATAAATGATCCAACGACAATAGGAAAACCTTCTTGATATAAATCAGTTAAACCATGATAATTTATAATAGTAGAACAATTCAAATTAACATAAATTAATTCCAGTTTATCCATGGGTGAGGAAAATTTCATGTTATGAGTGCCCATATTTTCTTCATTAATAGATTGATCAACATTCATGTCTTTCTCCCTGGTTTCAGCCTCCATTACTCGTGATGTCAAAGATGAGATAGGGTAATGAGAACCTGACATAAACATCGGTGTGACAGGAAGTGTCCCATTATCAGCAGAAAAATCCTCCCCTTGGTCATATACATAAATATATGAACATTAATTTACAACACAAGAGGTCTCTTTTTCATCACAAGGAAAGAAAGGGGGGATGGAGTGGTGAGAGGTACATATTCTTATCTTGAAAAAAAATTCTCTCTCTGATATATATCCCCCATAGTAAAGAAAGATCCAGACATACAAAGTCCAACTACAACATTAATATTTTCAACATTTCCATGCAAATCCAAATCACCATGTAAAGTAGCATTAAGACATGATTTAGATTCTTCATCCTCCAATTGATATGTTTCATTAGTAAGAGAACTAATATGGAGAATATAATCATTGATAGAGGGTCTATCAATCAAAGGAAATCTATAATAAAGATGCATAAATCTAATAAGGAAATCTTCAAGAGATTCATCTTTGTTCTTCCTAATCTCTAATATCTTTGCACACAAATCATCATAATCACAATTCTCAAAAGCATGCAAAAATTGATGCATGAACTATTCCCCCAAAATGAAATATAACCCAAGGTCTTCCCAAAATTAAAAAAAAATAAAATTGTGGTAATTCAAACCTATCAGGATTTAAGATGGTCGGGATGGTAATAGATCAACTCACTCCGATGGCATAAAACCTTGATGGCATAGCTCACTTTGATAGAATATCTCTCTGATGGAATAGCTCACTCTGATGGCATAACATTTTGATAACATATCACTCTGATGACATAACACTCTGATGGAATAGCTCACTCATATAACATATCTCTTTGATGGCATAGCTCACTCCGATGGCATAACACTCTGATAACATACCACTCCACTGACATAAACATTAATATTATATAATAATGTGGTCAGGAAGTAGGCTATTAGGGTCTATAGTAAAATTAACAAGTAAAACCATTATGATGGCACATTTTGATGGCACCTCATTCCGATGGCATACCATTGGGGTCCGATGGTCACGGGAGGTCAACTTAAGGGTGATAAGTGGAGTCTGATGGGTTCATCCTGATGGCTTGAATCCGATGAACTCTCTCGATGGCTTCAAATATTAAATTAATAATGTTAGGGTTTCAAGGGTATTCAGGGAGGGGAAGAGGGGATTATGAGAATGATGGAAGGTTTGTCATGAGGAAGAAATTCTTGGAAAAGTAGGAGGTATGTCTTAATGGTAGTTCTCGATTGGAATTTATTTTTAAGTGAAGGTGAAGATAAATGGGAAGAATCATGGGAAGAAGTATAATGAAATATTAATTTGAAAACCAATAAGGTTAGGGGGAAAATGAAAAATTTAAATTAAAAAATTATATGAAACTAAAATAAAATTAAATAATAAAACTATATGTCCTGGGACTTAAGATAATATTATCTCTCTGTTGTGAATTGATGCAGTGGATATAACCCGGTGAATATTATCTCTGTTGTGAATTGATGCAGTGAATATACCCCAGTGAATATTATTTTTATGGTGGTGAATATTATCTTTGTGGTGTTGCTGCATGAATATTTATTAGTTCTACGATGAATATCATTTGTGGTAAATCTGATCTGTGGTAAAGTGATTGTTCAAACCCTTCCGTGAATCAAGTGCACAAGTTTCTTATATATTTATTTTTCTTTTTAATATGAGTAATTCACCGTTGATACCTAAATCTAATAGAGGAACCCCTAACAAAGTAACCCTAGATAGTTTTCATGAATCTATAAAAGCAATATAAAAATGTTTGCATGAATCTATAGAATGAACATAAAAACGTGGAGAAGAGAGGGAAGCCAAAATTCAAAGTGAATTAGTAGCAATGCTTCGAAGAGAGTTACTAGCGATGTTTGATAATAAATTTAGATCCATCAAAGATAATATTCAGAGATGGATGGACAATAAACTACCGGGGTTTTAGACCGAGCTACACAATATAGATGCTAGATTACAAGAAATAGAAAAAATCAACCAAGAACAAAAACAATCAATGAAGGAAGAATGTAACAACTACTTGAAAACCTGAACATCTATAAATAAAAGTGTACGCCAATGAGAATTAAAAAAATAAAATAAATTGACAATTAAGATCTAGTAAGCATACGAAAAAATTGATTTTATATAATATTCAAGGTCTAAATCATTCAAGTAAATAGCTCATTAAACTAACGTAAACTTGTGATACACCTAGAGGACCAATATTTTCTACACCACGTAGACATACAACCAATCAGAGGAATCCATATAGAGAACCATCGTAGTAGCAACAGTGCATATATGTTCCACAGAATAGATCGGGGCCTCAGAACCCTAGACCAACATATTTTTCCTCTGGAACTAGGAGCATCGGCCCTAAGAACGGATGTTGGACTTGTGGAGAGCCAAACTATCAGAGATATTTTCTTATTGATAAGGAAAGAGCTACCAGATCAATAGGATAGATGATGGTGGAATATTTGGGAAAGGCCCATAGGATTCATGCAACGATGAATAATAGCTAGGGCGAGCATCAGTCTAGATTGCTCGAGACTTCAGGTATGGTAGCTAATAAGAAATTTAGTGTTATGATAGATCCAAGATATCCTGAGAGTTTTATAACAAGTGTTGTGATTAAAATAATTAAGGTGAAGACATTCGAACAAGATGATTTTAGATATGTATAAATGGCATCTGGTGCCAAGCAAAAGGTTGGAGGAAAAGTTAAGGATTGTAACATTAACTTGGGATATTTCGTCACAAGTGTAAATCCGTATGTCACAATCTTGGGATCTTACGACATTGTGATTGGAATGGATTGGTTATAATCCCACGACGTGATACTTAACAACAAGATGAAGAGATTAATCTTAATTGATGATTTGGGACAGAGTAGAGTAATTGTGGGAAGAAACCAAGAAGTTTCGTTGAGAATTATTTGTTCCCTACAATTACAAAAAAACATGTGCAAATGATGTAATTTGTATGCTATTTTAGCACTTAATGAAAAAGGTGACACATAAAGATTGGAAGATTTTCCTGTAGCATCAGAATTTGTCGGTGTATTTCCGAAGGAGCTACCAGGTTTACCGCTAGAAAGATAATTGGAATTTACCATAGATTTAAAACCTGGAACATAACCAATTGCTAGAACGCCTTATTGGATGTCGACACCTGAATTACAAGAGTTGAATATGCAATTGAAGGAGTTGTTGGATTTGGGACTTATACGTCCAAGTGTATCACCGTGGGGTGTGCCAGTAATTTTTGTAAGAAAGAAGGATGAATCGTGGAGGCTTTGCATTGATCAATTAAAAAAATCCATGATCAATAATTAGTAACCGTTACCGAGAATTGATGATTTATTTAATCAAATGAAGGGAGCGACATTATTTTCAAACATTGATTTGAGATTGGGATATCATCAGTTGAAAATTAAAGAGCAATACATTCCTAAAACAACGTTTACGACAATATTAGTACATTATGAATTTATTGTATTGTCGTTTGGATTGATGAATGCCCGAGGTGTATTCATGAGTTTAATGAATGGGGTATTACATGAGTATTTGGATAAGTTTGTACAAGTATTTATTGACAATATTTTTATTTTATCTCAGATGTGAGAGGAGCACAAAAATCACCTGATATTAGTGTTGCAGTTTCTAAGAGAAAACAAGTTGTACTGAAAGTTGTCAAAATGTTCGTTTTATCAGACAAAATTCATTATTTGAGACACATTATTTCTATAGAAGGTATCACTCTGAATCCGACGAAAGTTGAGGCTATTATGGAATGGTCAACATTGACGAATGTGCAATAAGTACGTAGTTTTAAGGGATTAATAGGTTACTATTGATGCTTTGTAGAAGGATTTCAAAGATAGAAAATCCAATTACAAAATTGCAAAAGAAAAATAAGAAATTTGTATGGACAGAGAAATGTGTGGAAGCATTTTAGAAACTTAAGGAGTTATTAACAAGAGAAATGATACTGAAAGTTGTGGATATGGAAAAAGAATTCTTGGTATGCATTGACACATCCAAGGAAGGTTTGGGTGGAGTATTAATGCAAGAAGGACGAGTTATCGCATATATTTCAAGGAAGCTAAGAAGGCATGAAGAGAATTACGTTACACACGACTTGGAATTGTTAGTGATTGTTTATGCCTTGAGAGTTTGGAGACATTACCTTATTGGATGAAAATTCGAGTTAAAAACTAATCATTGTGGATTACAACACATATTTACTCAGAGTGACTTGAATGCATGACAAAGACATTGGTCAGAACTTTTAAGTGAATATTATTTTGAGATCACGTACATTAAAGGAACAATTAATAGAGTAGTAAATGCGTTGAGTCGAAGACCACACATTTTCTCAGTGATACCCTAAAAACAAATCTTTGAGAAACGATTTTAGAGTTACAAATTTACGATGACTGGTACAAGGAAGTAAAATACAATATCAGACGAGATACCATGATGGCACTAAGGTATGAGGGTTATTCTTTGGACAGTGACAGACTACTAATGATCCAAAAAGATCTTTTAAATGACAATGGTTGAGTTATTAAGCATGTGTTGATTAACCAATTAGGAAGCTGAATGAAAGAGGAATAAAGATTAAATCTAAATAAACATATACATATCTGAAATAAAGCATAAACAACAACAAAGCACAAACACCAATGTCATAACGAAGTTCGACAATCTTGCCTACATCTCTGGGCCTTTGTCTCAGTGGGTGAGGCTTTATTATTTCTGTTCGAAGCTTTAAAATGACATCCTAGCAGTGCCAAAAGGTTACAAAACTAATATGGTCTTATTCTACCAGATCTCTAGAACCCAACAAAAGAAACAATACTGAAATCAGATGATCAAAGCTCCCAAAAATGGCCCACAAAGGTGCGCTACTCAATAGCTTCCCTACATAAAATTGGCTTTGGCTTGGCAAATCTTCAGCATAAACCTTCTTTGAATCTCCTCCCATTTCCTCAAGAAGGCCTGGTTTATATATATCCGAAGTTGGTAACCATCTTCCAACTTCCTCCCAAGATCTGGCCTAAAAAAGGGCCTAATATCCCCCCAAAATGAGCTAAATCTCCCAAATCTGCATAAAAATCCATTAAAAATATTATAATATGGTTTAAAAACCACTTTCTGCACATAATTTGGGTGCAAACCCTAACTGGCTAGCCCCTGGTCGTATGGAAATCCTACATGTGGCCACAAGACTATCTCGAAACGCATTGGCCCTTAGTTCCTTGCCCCCTGGTCGCAAAAATGGCCATATGGCCCTAGCCCAAGGCTCCACGCGCAAACTGATGTGTAGAGCTCTCGATTCTTTAGCCAATGGTTATATGGTGAATCCCCAGAACCATGGGCTATTAGACACGTGCTTTGATTGGTGGTTTATCCCCCCGAGATAAGTCAATGGTTAAGCCCTTGGTCGACGGGCTTGCCAGACCGACTGAGGCTTAACCCTACCTCTACACGTAAAACCATTTATTACTGGGTCACATGGAATAGCAAGTAATACAACCCAAAACCATGGACTATATGTGTGCGCACCATATCACATAGACTAGGGTCATATGCCAAATGGATTGTGACTGAGGGTTGGGGATAGGCCCCAGCCCTACCTTCCTTCGCCCTAACCATATATCAACCTTAAATACATGTTTGAAAATATATAGAACAAGCCACATATGTGGGCGGGTTGGCAAGCCCATCCTTGCCAAACCATTTTCCCACATCGAGGTCACCAGTTCAAAACTCACGGAGTCCAAAATTTTGCAACAAGCATTAACCAACCAATGGGTGTCACATGGCAGCCCATGTCTGGGACACGTGGCACCTTCCCATTCGCCGAAACCAATGCCACTTGTCATTTGTTGACTGGTCCAGTTGTATGCCTCTACCACATGTCATATGGTTGTGCCACATCATCCGTATGGATGTGCCACATGTCACCACTGCAAGGGTGACACGTGTCACTCCCTGATTGGTCCCCTATACCTGTCCACATCAACCGTCTGTATGCCTAGTCACCCTACCACGTGTCACCTCCAGAAGATGCCACATCATCTTTGGTTGTGCCTTGTCATGTCATTTATACGATCGTACAACATGTACATTCATCTTCCACGTGGCACTATATGGACTGTACAGTCATCATTTTTTGCTTGTTTGACAAAATGAAAAGATCACCATATCAGGAGCATATGACGTCCATTTGATCCTGTTCAAGTTGCGTTGGATTCATATCGATGAAGCCTATGTACACGTCTGTTTTGAAGCCATTCTGAGAAATTTTATTTTTAGGCCTTTTTGAGCCCCATCAAGCTCCTAGATCCAATTCTGGATCACACCTCCCCACTAAGGACCTTTTGGTCCCCAAAAGTTTACTGACCAGTAATCAAACTCAGGATAGGCCACCCGACTTGTTCTCTATCTTTGAACTCTGTCTTGTGCACCTGTCTCATCAAGATGAACTGTAACACAATCATGACAACTGACAACATATTGTTAGCCATTTGCACCTTGTCACATCTTACTGAAGCCACTATCATCCATGTAGACAACATTACTAATGATAGCATAAAAAATATGACTGCAAATGAGTTGATATGTTTGTAATATTTGCACGACATTAGCCTATCTTGAAGCAAAGTGTGATTGATTTTCCATTCTACAATCATCTCATGTTCTTGCTTAAGATCGATTACTTGATTTGAAACAATGATAGATGTGTTGCTTGCTTGAGCTGCCTTCCTTAATTGTTCTATTGTTTGAAGAGTTTTATTTTCCTTTAGATGATGAGCATGAACCACATATTCTTGACCTACTTTGGTTAAATGATATTGATTCTTTGTCTTGTAGAAGATTTCTTTATGATCATACAAGTATGGACTGCCTAAGACCATTCCACATTCACTTAGTGGAACCACATCACATGTTACCTCATCTACAAACTTAGATAAAATTGAAAATTTTAATGTGCACTGCTTGGTTATGTGCATTTGATGATTGTTGCTTATCCATTTAAGTGTGTAGGGTTTACAATGCATCTACGTTTTTAACCCCAATTGCTTAACCAATTCCTCTGAAATTAAGTTAGATTGAGATCCACTATCTATCAATGTGTCAACCTTAGTGTGCCTCATGATGACCCTGATGTGAAACATGTTACTTATACAATCAAATCCTTCACCAATTTTACATGTCATACCAACCAATGAGACTTTAGATTCATCACCTGAATCTGATCCCAAGTCTATGGGTCGTGTTGTTGTTGCAACTGTTTGCCTCCCTTTCTTTTCCTTGAACCACTTTGGCCTCTTCTCAGGATGAAATTTCCAACAACGGTCCTCATCATTCCCCTCTTTCTTGCAATGCTTGCAAGAGGGCTTCTCTTCCTTTCTTTCCACTGAATTTGACTTCTTTCCATGCCACTTCCTTTTGTCCTTTGTCCTTGACGACTATTCCCCTGATACACCAACACCTGTTTTCCCTGCTTCAATGTATGTCGCTTGAACATAAACCTCATCAAGATTAGTTGGCCCAAACATGAATACAATATTTTAAATATTTTCAGGTAAACCTCCTATATACTTCATAAGAGTTTCTTAGGTATGTAAAGGAATATCTAACATCAATGCCATTTTACGAAAGCCATCTGTGTATTCTTGCATTGTTTGTCCTTTTCTTAGTTTTAAATCTTTCCATTCAATTAACGCTTTCTCTTTATAACCCAAAGGATATAATTGCTTTCTAAGTGCATAAATAAAACTTTGCCATGATGGAAATACATTACCCACTTGTTGCGTGCCATTTTGCAACCTGCTTTTCCACCAAATGAGTGTTGTGCCTGCAAGTCTAAGTGATGCCAACTTGATCCGAGTTGCCTCATCCTTGATTTGTTGCACATCGCAATAAACCTCCATCTATCTGACCCAATTTTTAAGTCTCTCTACATTGACTTCACCATCATACATGGGTAATTCGAATTTAACATCAAGTTTTAATAAAGGCATTTCATTCTTATGTTTATGGACATGTTTCTTTGCATTGGATTTAGAACTTGAACTTGAAGAAGAAGGAGAAGAAGGAGGTGAAGATGGAGGTGAAGGAGGAATTTGAGGAGTATCCTCTCCTTCTTCACTTTTTCCCTTTGAAGATTCACTAATAACTGGTCTCTTTCATTCCAAGTAATCCTCATACAAAACCTTCATCATCTCCGACATAGCAAAGAAAGTTTTTCGAAACTCTTTCTCAACCTGAGAAAGTCCCTCTTCCAATGCCATATTCTTGCTTTGATAAGTTCTCTTTCTCAATCCAATCAATGGATTATCTTAAAAAATATTTCCTTCACCACGATGTAGCTTTTTCCTGGTAATCATGCGAAATCAAAAACCAACCGTCAACTAGCTCTGATACCACTTGATCTGAAAAGATCTTTTAAATGACAATGGTTGAGATACTAAGCATGTGTTGATTAACCAATTAGGAAGATGAATGAAAGAGGAATAAATATGGCAGCCAAATAAAAATATACAGATATGAAATAAAGAATAAACAACAACAAACCATAAACACCAATGTGATAACGGAGTTCGTTAATCTCGCCTACGTCTCCGAGCCTTTGTCTCAGTGGGTGAGGCTTTCTTATTTCTGTTCGAAGCTTTAAAATGACATCACAACAATGCCAAAAGGTTACAAAACTGATATTGTCTCGTTCTACCATATCTCTAGAACCCAACAAAAGAAATGACATTGAAATCGGATGACCAAAGCTCCCAGAAATGGCCCGCAAAGGTGCACTCCTCAATAGCTTCCCTGCATAAAAATGGCTTTGGCTTGGCAAATATTCAACATAAAATTGCTCTGAATCTCCTCCCATGGACTTAAGAAGTCCTATTTCATATAGATCTAAAGTTGGTAACCATATCCCAACTTCCTCCCAAGATCTGGCCTCAAAAAGGGCCCAATATCCCCCAAAAATGAGCTAAATCTCCCAAATTTGCATAAAAATCCATTAAAAATCTTATAATATGGTTTAAAAACCACTTTTTGCACATAATTTGGGTGCATCCCCTAACTGGCTGACCCCTAGTCGTATGGAAATCTTTCATGTGGCCACGAGATTATCTCCAAACGTGTTGGTCCCTAGTTCCTTGACCCCTGGTCGCAAAAATGCCCATATGGCCCTCGCCCAAGGCTCCACATGCGAACTGATGTGTAGATCTCCCGATTATTTAGCCGGTGGTTATATGGTGAATCCCTAGAACCATGAGCTATTATCCATGCGCTCTGACTGGTGGTTTAGCCCCCCCCCAGAGATAAGTCGGTGGTTAAGCCCTTGGTCGACGAGCTAGCCCGATCGACCGAGGCTTAACCCTACCTTTGTGCGTAAAACCATTTATTACTGGGTCACATGGAATAACAAGTAATATAGCCTGGAACCATGGGCTATATGCGCGTGCGCCATATCACAGAGACTGGGGTCATATTCCAAAGGGATTGTGACCGGGGGTTGGGGCTAGGCCCCAACCCTATCTTCCTCCGCCCTAACCATATATCAACCTTAAATACATGTTTGAAACTATATAGAACAAGCCACATATGCAAGCAGGTTGGAAAGCCCAACCCTGCCAAACCATTCTCCCACACCGAGGTCACCGGTTCAAAACTCACAGAGTCCAAAATTTTGCAACAAGCATTAACCAACCAATGGGTGCCACGTGATAGCCCATGTCTTGGCCACATGGCACCTCCCCATTCACCGAAACTAATGCCACTTATCAGTCGTTGATTGGTTCGTTTGTCTACCTCTGCCACGTGTCATATGGTTTTGCCACATCATATGTATAGATGTGCCACGTCATCTGTATGGACATGCCACATGTCACCACTGCAAGGGTGACATGTGTCACTCCCTAATCGGTCCCCTGTACCTGCCCACGTCAATCGTTTGTATGCCCAGTCACCTTACCACATGTCACCTCTAGAAGCTGCCACGTTAGTGTCGATTGTTCCTTGCCACGTCATCGGTAAAATCGTACAACATGTACAGTCAGCTGCCACATGGCACTGTATGGACTGTACAATTATCATTTTTTGTGTGTTTGGAAAAATGAACAGATCACCATATATGGAGCATACGATGTTTGTTTGACCCCGTTCAAGTTGCATTGGATTCGTATCAACGAGGCCTATGAACACGTCTATTTTGAAGTCATTCTGAGAAATTTTATTTTTAGGCCTTTATGAGCCCCATCAAGCTCCTGGATCTCATTTTGGATCAACTAAGATACAATGGAAGAATTTATGTAGCACCAAATGACAAATTGAGAAAGTTAATTTTGAATGAAGCTCATCGAGTAGTGTATATGGATCATCCTGGAGTCACGCAGATGAAGGCAGATCTTAAACCACTATTCTTTTGGAAAGGAATGAACACATATATAGTTAACTATGTGGCGAGATGTCTAAAATGTCAGTAAGTGAAGGTTGAACATAGACATCCAACGAGATTATTAAAACAACATGAGATTCTTAAATCAAAATGGGAAGTTATATCGATGGATTTTATTGTTGGATTGCCATTGACGACAAGGAGACACGATTCTATTTTTGTAGTCATTGACACTTTGACAAAGAGTGCACATTTTATTCTGGTTTGTATGACGTATCAAGCACCGGACATAGCTATAATTTGTGTTAGTGAAATTGTAAGATTGCATGGTGTACCAAGGAATATAATATCTGATAGAGGATCGGTATTCACTGGACGTTTTTGGACTAGTTTCCAAGAGGATTAGGGAACACAATTGAATTTTTGTATAGCATATCACCTCGAAACTGATGGACAAAATGAAATAATGAATCAAATTCTAGAGGATATGCTTCAAATGTATGTGATGGATCAACATAAATGATGGGAATAATTTTTACCATTGGTAGAATTTGCGTACAACAACAATTATTAGAGTAAGATAAAGATGACACCTTTTGAATTTCTATACAGATGACCATGTGGGACACCTTTGAGTTGGAATCGACTAAGAGGATAGGATCCCGGTGGGACCAGAAGTGATACAAGAAATGGAAGATTATATGCAATCCATAAGGCAAAGTATTAAATAAGCGCAAGGCCGACAAAATAGTTATGCGGATGTGCATCGAATAGACTGAAGTTATGAGGTTGGTGATTAAATATTTTTGCGGGTGAAACCGTATAAGAGTTTGATTAAGTTTGGAAAGGGTGCTAAACTCTATCCAAGGTTTGTGGGACCTTTTGAAGTTGTAGAAAATAAAGGACCCATGGCTTACCGACTAGCCTTACCTAATTCTTTGAGGCGTATGCACGATGTGTTTCATGTTTCAGTTTTACATCATTTTATTTCAGATCTGTCACATGTTATTGACATGAGTGCATTGCAGGTATCGAACGAGGGTGCTCTCATAGTAGAGTTGATCCGCATATTAGACCATCACACTCGACAGTTACAACGTCAAATAGTCGATCAGGTCAAGGTCTAGTGGGGCAGTTATAGTCCACATTCTTCTACTTGGGAGGGAGCATATGAGATTTGCCATGAGTTTCCTTATTTATTTTGATAGCTGGATATATAGATTAGTATCAATTATGTTTATTTATTTCATTGTTAGATAGTACAAACTTTAGGACAAAGTTTAAAACAAGAGGGGGTGCATGTAACATCCAGTTCCACTAATCACATTTATACATTGACTTATTCTTTGAGGACACTTGCATGCAAGTGATCTGGTTAGACATGGTACATTATGATTATCAGTTTGGTTTATATGTTTAGATTATGATTGAGCATTGAAATTGATATGTTATTTATATTGATGTATAACATTGACAGGTATTATGATGAGGTTTCCTGAGTGTGCAGGAAGTGTGACATGATGATGATGTTGATGACATCGACTGACTTCCTTGGATTCCAGATTGAGTCAGGGAGTGGACTATTGACTTTTATTACATGAGTACTTGATTTATTACGCATGTGTTATATGATGATTCCAGTTATGTATTTTATGTATATGAGTTATTGATGTTATCTTTATCATTGGATTCAAGCATGGTGACACTTGCTAATCCAACTCACATATGGAATAAAGGGGTCATACATAGATACCAGATGATGAGGGAGAGGTGTGGCAGCATTCATGTCACAACCTACTAACACTCCCACCGTGACCTGAGCTGAAGGTTAACGACTACCTTTTTCCAAGAGGTACACGATATCGTGAGGGTATACTGAGACAGACATTCATGAGGATTTATGAGGGTAGCACAATAAGGAAGATTCCTTATTCCTCAGTAATCTGTTAGTCTTGCACAAGGTCGACAAGCATAGTTTTGACTTAAGGCATCAGACATCTTCCAAACTAGTCAATGGCGAGTGGCACCCTTGGAGCACGGAGGTGCGTCTTGAAGGGCTCGTTGCATGTATAAATTTTAGTCAACAAAAATTTAAAAGACCTTAGAGAGTAAAGCAATCACCTACAACTGATAGTAAAGAGAATTTACTATTATATAAGTCATATAAATTTAGAAGGAGAACATGATAAAAACATAGGTCTAAATGTTTATGCCTAAACGAATTATAAATTTTGGAAAAAGAAAGCTTATACTAATTAAAATTAGAAAAAGGGAGAATAGGAATAAATTATGACATGTGCACAAGGTGTGCATGAAATTAATAAAAGGAATTTTTTAAATAAAAAGAAATTAATTCATGAGAGAATGGGTAGTCATCATGGAGTTAGAATCATAATCAATCTAGACTCAAAATCCTAACTAGAATAAGAGTCTTAATCAAATTCCAACTCTAAATTAGTTGGGAGACATAATAAAAGAGAAATTGGGGAACTAAGGGACAACTAGGAGAAAATCTAGGAACTAATTAAGGAATGTGAGGGGGAATGCTTAAATAATTTAAATTAAAAAGGATTTAACATGTGCAACTTGGGGAGAGTGTGACATGTATTGTGGGTGAATAATATTTAATTTAATTATTAAAAATTAGCAAATTGTGCATGAGATGACAAGTGTCAAGGTGAATTTTCCTATAAAAAGAATGGTGAGGAAGAGAGAAATTACCCTATTGTTGGATGAATGAAATGACAATGAAATTTTTATGGACTAAGTTTACTTGTGTGAGTTGGATTCAAGTTTGTGTAAGAAGTGGAAGTCGCTCCTTGTGAGGGAAAGCTTGTACTATTAAGATCTGATTTTCTGTGTGTACCCCCTTTGCAGCTTAGGGGGAAGAAGAGTACCCCTAGCATTGGCTGGGAGGTGTTGACGATGATTTTTTTCAACAATACTTAGGTTGCAAAGTATTGCCAGGCTTCCCCTCAATTTTCAGTATTGCGCAAAGTCTTGCGCACTCTCACCAAGATGCTACGACATATTTAAAAGTTAACCAATACAGTTAAACCATAGATGGATCGATGATATTGTCAAGTTTCCACCATTCAAGGAGGTTTTGGAAATTATGATGGACAATTGCTAGTGGCTAACAATGATGGTCATCGGTCAGTCTTGATGTTGCACAAGTTACAAACTTTGAATTAGACACATGTTATTACGAGAATTCAACAAGGGTGATATGATGCTTGGTAATTTTGTTGAGATTATGGAAATATCACAATTTGGTCCGCATTTCCCATTTCTCATATACCATTTTTCACTCATATGTAACTTATTGACTGTACTATTAAATAGAGATAAAGTTAATTAAGTCCTTGTCATATTTTAACTTTAGAATCATTTTATATTATGCCCCGGTATCACTTTTAAAGGATGTATCTTATGACTCACTCTCCATATTCTAACTCAAAGTTATACTTTCATTTAAGGTTATGAATTTGGCATTTTTCCCATGCTATATCATAAAACAAAAGTATATGATAATTAAAGAATGGATTATTGCATGCAGGTTCCAACAATGTTATGAATCCAAACAAATATGAACGCAGGTTCCAACAATGTTATGAAGAAAGAGGATAAAAAATACAGTAATCCATCGCTGCTTTGAGAGCAATCAGACTGTTGTCTTAACTGGAGTAGCAAATATTATTATTGGAAAAATCCTTCTCACCTCCGAGGAAAATCTTGTATATTGATCGAGCACTTCCTAAAAGAAAGATGCTTGGCGTTTTCTTATTTCTGGGTTAAAACAAGCATGAAAAATATAGAAACGTTGTAAATTCCGCTACAGGTTCTCTAAAGCCGTCGATCCAATCCAATTCATTTCAGAAGACCGTTTGGAAAATTTTAAAAGTGGCTTTGGTGATTTGAGTTTTGGTTCGAATGTGGCAGAAACCGTGACCACCATGGCCATCGTTTGGTTAAATATCAGTGGAAACGAATCTCACATACCATAACTTTTTTGGAAAATAAAAACAATCGAACCATTATGTCTACCTCTGTATTTCCAAGCTGGAACAAGTTATAAGAGTAAACCTGTAGCGCATTACTGGTTGAGGTTATGAGGAAATCTGAACTTTGGAGCCATTGTAATTGATTGGGATGCAAATACAGTAGTTATTAAAATCGAGGCGAGGGTGAACTTATAACAGATACACGTATTTTACTTTAGAGTTACATACTGGTTTGATGGAGAAAACGGATCTGACAGTTGGAGAAACTAGATGATATTGTTCTCTTGAAGTAGATCTTCCATGGCTTATAAGATACCGGCTGGCTGTTGGTTTCTATGCAACGATTTTGGTATTTTTTTCACTCTGGGATTGGTACTGGGTCCCTTTACCTGAAATTGTTATTGTTTATCGAAGCGCTCAGTATTTGGATTGGAATTTTGTATTTCTTCCCTCCATTATGCTACTCGATGGAAATGATTATTGGCAGATTAATAATGTAAAAATGGGATGAAGGCAACGTCAATGACACTGATATTGTCCCTCATAACAATGGCGTAAATCGTATAATTATTTTCTCTTCGACTACGTTCTATGATCCCTCAAAGTCATCAGTAATATGTACTGTAAGGTGCCTCTCTCATAACACTATGGAAGGGTATTGAAGGGCACAACAACTGGAGTCCTGGAACTTGACTGAGACATCAAAGTTGAAACATAACTACAGAGGGAAAACCACTGTGTAAGCATTGCCATAATCCGTGCTTAGAATACAGGAAAAAGCTCCCGAATATTTTGAGGATTTATTATATTTAACTGTTTTGAAGTATATCGGATGAGAACGATCCAGCATTTTAAATAATACGAATTTAAAATAAAAAAGAGAAACTAGAGGCGGTTCCAGGCTGTCCGGTTCACAATTCAGTTGTTCAACCAAAACAGATCTAACTACCCAACCGTTACCCAAATTCCATAAAGGAAGCAAAGCATAACCTGCCAAGGGGGGGATTTTCTGGAGAGAAATTTTCTGAAGGAGAAAAATTAGAGAAATAAATTCTGAGAGAGAACTTTGGCAAAAATTTCAGAGAGAGGTATGCTTGGAGTGCTGTTAGGACTGCTTCATTTCATCCTTGTTTTACATATTCAGCAGGGATTGACATAATTGTTGGCAGCAGGGGGTCTTGCGAAGCAACAATAAGGATAAAGCGAGGATGAGCTTGTTGGCCTTCATAAGGTAAATGTTTACTTATTATTTTGATTTATTAAAGCTCGATGTTATTCAGTGCTAATCGGTTTCTATACGCAGGTTTTCTCCTTGTGATTCGCCACCATTGCTCAATTCCTTCTTGGCTCAACTTTCTTTTTCACTCTTAGTATCTCTATTGTAACATTGTTCTAGAGTGGATAAATACCATATACCTGGCCATAGTCTATGCGGACACTTGTAGATTTCGAAAGTTTATGAATTTGTATGAGAAGCCTTTTAAATGGAAATCAATTTCTTTCTCACTTTGAACTATCTCTTTGATTTTTCTTTAAACTCCTCAGTTTTCCTCATCTTATTAATTTAACACTTTGAATTCAGAATATATATAATCAAAAGAACATAATGCACTATGGTTACTGGATGTATATATATTTCTTTCTTTTGGTTGTTTTCAAGGTATATCTTTTGTTATTTTTACTTTTGTAATTAATTTTATTTTAATTAAAAGAATGTTAAAGTAACAATCCTTTACATTACTTTTTCAATTAATGTAAGATATTTATTTTATTGGTGGTTATTAAATCAATTTTTTTTTATTAAATTAATTTTTTAATTAATCACTTAGCAATTAACCTTTTCCAACTTTTTTTTTTTCTAAATAAATATAAAACATTTGCCTTTTTTTTATTTTTATTATTTGCATGTTTTCTGTTTAATTTCGTTACTCCAAATGTATAAAACTTCACATAGAAGTAATTGAATTGTAAAATAACATAAAAATCATAAATTAAATAAAAATCAAATATTACTAAAAGCAAAATTACAAGGCAAAAGAATTCACTCTTGGACTCTAGGTTAAGGGAAAATTGGCCTGGAGTTCAATGTGATTTCTTGTATGGGGCTTTAATCCTAGGGTGATATTCCCGTCTTTTCTCGCCTAGATCCACGGGAGGTTGAAAATGTTGGTGTTAGGGACTCTCTAGTCCCTCGATGTCAACACATTTTTGGCGACCATACTGGGGACGACCGTTCAATGGTTCGTTCCTAGTTTTGTTTTAATTCTTTCATTTTTATTTCTATTTGTCCTAGACCTCAATGTATCAACCGATTGGAAGCCTGTTTTGTGGTTGTAACCCTGTGGTTTCAGCTACTGACCCTAGGAAGGTCGTTCGCAAGTATGACATGTTTGAATTTGAAGAAGACCTAAATAATTCCCCTTGTTTTGTGCCCACTCCCTTGAAGTTCACTCACCCGGTTAACCCTTTACCTCACAAATTCAAGAACCATCTGCCTCTCTTCCATGATGACGGAACTATTACGGTGGTTGAACATCTTCACGCATTTTCAAATGCTTGCACCATTATGGGAGTAAATAATAATGATAGTTGCATGCTTTTTTTCATGAATTCATGCAAGATACCAGATATATAAAATATGCAGAACATAAATGAAATGCTAGAAATGACAGAATAACAGTAAAATATTCAGCATAATCTTCACAATACACAGAAATGATATACGAAATAGAAACAAAAATAGCACTTCGAATCAGATAGCAATGTTCACAGGCCTCTTCGAGGGGGCAACCTCCAGTCGAGCAGCGCTCCGTTACAATAATATCCAAGCTAGGGTTTTTCATACCCTCATCCCTTATTTATACTAAATATGTCTATTAAGAGAAGCATCTAGAGGAAGATCCTTCTAGAAGCGGAAGCTTCTATTAGGTCTTCTTACATCCGCCTTATTCTATTTTATTGAAAGGTCTTATTAATATTGACCCTTATTACATCCGAATACATTGATCTACCTATGTGCGGGTTAGGACCTTAACATGTCCTCCCCCTTAAAAATAGCCTTGTCCTCAAGGCTTGAGGTGTGGAAACTGCTGCAGAATGGTAGTTGGTTCCCAAGTGGCATCTGCTGGAGTCATATCTTTCCACTGTACTAGCACTTCCTTGATGGTTCTCTGACGCAGGCGACGTTCCCTCTGGTCCAAAACTGCTTCTGGTTGTAGCCAAATGGATCCTTCTTCAGCTAACTCTGGAAGGTTGGTTTGAATTTGGCACCTGGTTCCA
>JASDQU010209219.1:14254-27759 GCA_032191745.1 Picea mariana
GGGGGGGTTTCTGGACTCAAATTTCACTCACACACCCACTTTCTTCCATCATCATATCATCATGGAAACCATAAACCCTATTTTTCATATGTTCTAGTAGATATTTTAATGATTCCAAATTTCATATTTGTATTTGACTCAAGGTTCAACTAATTTGCAAAGTATCAAATTTTAATTTCAAGTTGATAAACCAAATATGAAATGAATCCAAACATCATTTTATATCGTTGCAAGAGAGACGAATGTAAATAATCTTGCGACGAATTAGCTATACTATCGACAAAAAACGTTCGCCAATAGTATAGCTAATTCGTCGCAAGAATATTGTGTCTAATTTGAGCGATGTTACATGTTTTTCAAGGAGTGTAGGGATTATATTATGGTGCAATGTAGTTTATTCTATAAGAACAATCTCTATGCCAAATCTCAAAATGGATAGTACCATATCTTGTTCATAAGACAAATATTCTTTGTATGTTTCCTTTGTGGTGGCTCAAGCCCTCGCTACACATGATGCCTGACAATGAAATGTAACAATTTGACTATTGAATGATAGTGTTATGTCACCCACGGTTAAGGAAATAAATTAAGGTTCTTAGGTCCTATTTGTATCTTCTTATAATTGAGATTTATTACATAGTCCTTGAAAACATATAAAAGACTTATGTAGCGGATATTAATTTGGTCTTCGTGTGGGACATTTTATGCCATTAGTATGTTTTGTACAAAAATAATGGATCTTGGGGACTACACCATGGTCAAATAATGAGGAAAAAGGAACAAGGAACGAGGAACGAGGAACACAGAGCAAGGAAGAAGGAACGAAAATTGTACAAGGACTAGACACTGACAACAATGACCTATGAATGGGGCCAACATTGAATTTTTTTCAAACAGTTTCTATATGCACTAAAATTTGTCATGGATAGACTATTCACATGATTTAACGATATCAGAGGGTTTCTGAACTCAATTTTGAATGACACACCCACTTTCTTCCATCATCAATTCATCATGTAAACCATAAAACCTAATTTTCTTTCAAAGTACACAATTTGGTTGACACATGTTTTAATTTTTTGTCAGTCTTTCTTCATTTTTATTTTAGGTTCTACATTAATGTATATGCAATGTATTCGTATCATATTTGTGATGAAAATTCCCTCTTTTTCGTTGATTTCTTAATCAACACCATAAAAATACTAGAGGTGGGAAACAATGACATGTGAATGGGGCCAACGTTGAAATTTTTTCAAACTGTATCTGTATGCATTGAAATTTGACCTGGAAAGACTATTCACATGAA
Organism: Picea mariana; assembly: GCA_032191745.1. NCBI lineage: Eukaryota > Viridiplantae > Streptophyta > Pinopsida > Pinales > Pinaceae > Picea > Picea mariana. Next base: position 15,561 of record JASDQU010209219.1, read on the forward strand.
TTAATGATATGGGAGGGTTTATGGACTCAAATTTTACTCACAGACCCACTTTCTTCCATCATATCATCATGGAAACCATAAACCCTATTTTTCATATGTTCTAGTACATATGTTAATGATTCCAAATTTCATATTTGTATTTGACTCAAGGTCTAACTAGAGTGAAAATTATCAAATTTTATTTTCAAGTTGATAAACCAAATATGAAATGAATCCAAGCATCATTTGATATCATCGCAAGAGAGATGAATGTAAATAATCTTGCGACGAATTAGCTATACTATCGACGAAAAACGTTCGACGATAGTATAGCTAATTCGTCCCAAGAATATCGTGTCTAATTTGAATGGTGTTACATGGTTTTCAAGGAGTGTAGGGATTATATTATGGTTCAATTTAGTGTATTCTATAAGAACAATCTCTATGCCAAACCTCAAAATGGATAATACCATATCTTGTTCATAAGACAAATATTCTTTGTATATTTCCTTTGTGGTGTCTCAAGCCCTTGCTATACATGATGCGTGACGATGAAATGTAAAAATTTGACTATTGAATGATAGTTTTATGTCACCCATGGTTAATAAAATAACTGAAGGTTCTTAGGTCCTATTTTAATCTTCTTAGAATTGAGATTTGTTACATAGTCCTTGAGAAAAGACGAAAGACTTATGTAGCGGATATTAATTTGGTCTTCGTGTGGGACATTTTATGCCATTAGTATGTTTTGTACAAAAATAATGGACCTTGGGGACTACACCATGGTCAAGGAACGAGGAAAAAGGAACACATAACAAGGAATGAGGAAATAGGAACACATAACAAGGAACAGGAACATAAATTGTATGAGGATTAGACACCGACAACAGTGACCTGTGAATGGGGCCAACATTGAAATTTTTTCAAACAGTTTTTGTATCCACTGAAATTTGTCATGGATAGACCATTCACATGCCTTAATGATATGGGAGGGTTTCTGGACTCAAATTTGAATGACACACCCACTTTCTTCCATCATCAATTCATCATGTAAACCATAAACCCTAATTTTCTTTCAAAATACACAATTTGGTTGACGCAAGTTTTAAGTTTTCGTCAGTCTTTCTTCATTTTTCTTTGAGGTTATACATTAATGTATATAAAATGTATCTGTGTCATAGTTGTGATGAAAAATCCCTCTTTTTCGTTGATTTCTTAATCAACACCATAAAAATACTAGAGGCAAGCAACAGTGACATGTGAATGGGGCCAACATTGAAATTTTTTCAAACTGTATCTGTATGCATTGAAATTTGACCTGGATAGACTATTCGCATGCCTTGATGATATGGGAGGGTTTATGGACCTAAATTTCACTCACACTCCCACTTTCTTCCATCATCATATCATCATGGAAACTATAAACCCTATTTTTCATATGTTCTAGTACATATGTTAATGATTCCAAATTTCATATTTGTATTTGACTCAAGGTCCAGCTAGCTCGCAAAGTATCAAATTTTAATTTCAAGTTGATAAACCAAATATGAAATGAATCCAAGCATCATTTTATATCGTCGCAAGAGAGATAAATGTAAATAATCTTGCGACGAATTAGCTATACTATCGACGAAAAACGTTAGTCGATAGTATAGCTAATTCGTCGCAAGAATATTGTGTCTAATTTTAATGGTGTTAAATGATTTCCAAGGAGTGTAGGGATTATATTATGGTGAAATGTAGTGTAGTATATAAGAACAATATCTATTCCAAACCTCTAATGGATAGTACCATATCTTGTTTATAAGACAAATATTCTTTGTATGTTTCCTTTGTGGTGGCTCAAGCCCTCGCTACACATGATGCCTGACAATGAAATGTAACAATTTTACTATTGAGTGATAGTGTTATGTCACCCATTGTTAAGAAAATAGCTTAATGTTCTTAGGTCCTATTTGAATCTTCTTAGAAATGAGATTCATTACAAAGTCCTTAAAAAAATACAAAAGACTTATGTAGCAGATATTAATTTGGTCTTCGTGTGGGACATTTTATGTCATTAGTATGTTTTGTACAAAAATAATGGATCTTGGGGAATACAACATGGTCAAGGAATGAGGAACAAGGAACAAGGAACAAGTAACAAGGAACAAGGAACGAGGAACAAAGAACAAGGATCAAGGAACGAAAATTGTACGAGGACTAGACACCGGCAACAGTGACCTGTGAATGGGGCCAACGTTGAAATTTTTTCAAACAGTTTAGGTATGCACTGAAATTTGTCATGGATAGACTATTCAAATTCCTTAACGATATGGGAGGGTTTCTAGAATCAAATTTGAAAGACACACCCACTTTATTCCATCATCAATTCATCATGTAAACCATAAACCCTAATTTTCTTTCAAAGTACACAATTTGGTTGACACAAGTTTTAAGTTTTCGTCAGTCTTTCTTCATTTTTCTTTAAGGTTCTAAATTAATGTATATACAATGTATCTGTGTAATAGTTGTGATGAAAAATCCCTCTTTTTCGTTGATTGCTTAATCAACACCATAAAAATAATAGAGGTGGGCAACAATGACATGTGAATGGGGCCAACATTGAAATTTTTTCAAACTGTATCTGTATGCATTGAAATTTGACCTGTATAGACTATTTGTATGCCTTGATGACATGGGAGGGTTTCTGGACTCAAATTTCACTCACACACCCATTTTATTCCATCATCATATCATCATGGAAAGCATAAACCCTATTTTTCATATGTTCTAGTACATATGTTAATGATTTCAAATTTCATATTTGTATTTGACTCAAGGTCCAGCTAGCTTGCAAAGTATCAAATTTTAATTTCAAGTTGATAAACCAAATATGAAATGAATACAAGCATCATTTGATATCGTCGCAAGAGAGACGAATGTTAATAATCTTGCGACGAATTAGCTATACTATCGACGAAAAAAGTTCATCGATAGTATAGCTAATTCATCGCAAGAATATTGTGTCTAATTTGAATGGTGTTACATGGTTTGCAAGGAGTGTAGGGATCATATTATGGTGCAATGTAGTGTAATATATAATAACAATCTCTATACCAAACCTCAAAATGGATAGTACCATATCTTATTCATAAGACAAATATTCTTTGTATGTTTCCTTTGTGGTGGCTCAAGCCCTCACTACATATGATACCTCAAAATGAAATGTAACAATTTGACTATTGAATGATAGTGTTATGTCACCCATGGTTAAGTAAATAACTCAAGGTTCTTAGGTACTATTTTAATATTCTTATAATTGAGATTCGTTACATAGTCCTTGAAAAAAGACAAAAGACTTATATAGCAGATATTAATTTGGTCTTCATGTGGGACATTTTATGCCATTATTATGTTTTGTACAAAAATAATGGAACTTGGGGACTACACAATGGTAAAGGAACAAGGAACAAGTAAAAATTAACAAGGAACAAGGAACGATGAATATAGAACAAGGAACAAGGAACGAAAATTGTACGAGGACTAGACACTGGCAACAGTGACCTGTGAATGGGGCCAACATTGAAATTTTTTCAAACAGTTTCTGTATGGAATGAAATTTGTCATGGATAGACTATTCACATGCCTTAACGATATGGGAGGGTTTCTGGACTCAAATTTGAATGACACACCCACTTTCTTCTGTCATCAATTCATCATGTAAACCATAAACCCTAATTTTCTTTCAAAGTACACAATTTGGTTGACGCAAGTTTTAAGTTTTTGTCAGTCTTTCTTAATTTTTCTTTCAGGTTCTACATTAATGTATATACAATGTATCTTTGTCATATTTGTGATGAAAAATCCCTCGTTTTCATTGATTTCTTAATCAACGCCATAAAAATACTAGAGGTAGGCAACAATGACATGTTAATGGGGCCAACGTTGAAATTTTTTCAAATTATATCTGTATGCATTGAAATTTGACCTGGATAGACCATTCACATGAATTAACGATATGGGAGGGTTTCTGGACTCAAATTTCACTCACACACCCATTTTATTCCATCATCATATCATCATGGAAAGTATAAACCCTATTTTTCATATGTTCTAGTACATATGTTAATGATTCCAAATTTCATATTTGTATTTGACTCAAGGTCCATCTAGCTTGCAAAGTATAAAATTTTGATTTCAAGTTGATAAACAAAATATGAAATGAATCCAAGCATCATTTGATATCGTTGTAAGATAGACGAATGTTAATAATCTTGTGACGATTTAGCTATACTATCGACGAAAAAAGTTCGTCGATAGTATAGCTAATTCGTCGCAGGAATATTGTGTCTAATTTGAATGGTGTTACATGGTTTGCAAGAAGTGTAGGGATTATATTATGGTGCAATGTAGTGTAGTATATAAGAACAATCTCTATACCAAACCCCAAAATGGATAGTACCATATCTTGTTCATAAGACAAATATTCTTTGTATGTTTCCTTTGTGGTGGCTCAAGCCCTCACTACACTTGATGCCTGACAATGTAAGAATTTGACTATTGAATGATAGTGTTATGTCACCCATGGTTAAGGAAAGAACTTAAGGTTCTTAGGTACTATTTTAATCTTCTTAGAATTGAGATTCATTACATAGTCCTTGAAAAAAGAGAAAAGACTTATGTAGTAGATATTAATTTGGTCTTCGTGTGGGACATTTTATGCCATTAGTATGTTTTGTACAAAAATAATGGATCTTGGGGAGTACACCATGGTCAAGGAATGAGGAACAAGTAACAAGTAACAAGGAACGAGGAACGAGGAATACACAACAAGGAACAAGGAACGAAAATTGTACGAGGACTAGACACCGGCAACAATGACCTATGAATGGGGCCAACGTTGAAATATTTTCAAACAGTTTCTGTATGGACTGAAATTATTCATGGATAGACTATTCACATGCATTAACTATATGGGAGGGTTTCTGGACTCAAATTTCAATGACACACCCACTTTCTTCCATCATCAATTCATCATGTAAACCATAAACCCTAATTTTCTTTCAAAGTACACAATTTGGTTGATGCAAGTTTTACTTTTTCGTCAGACTTTCTTGATTTTTCTTTCAGGTTCTACATTAATGTATATAAAATGTATCCGTGTAATAGTTGTGATGAAAAATCCCTCTTTTTCATTGATTTCTTAATCAACACCATACAAATACTAGAGGCGGGCAACAGTGACATGTCAATGGGGCCAACGTTGAAATTTTTTCAAACTGTATCTGTATGCATTGAAATTTGACCTGGATAAACTATTCGAATGCATTAATGATATGGGAGGGTTTTTGGACTCAAATTTCACTCACACACCCACTTTCTTCCATCATCATATCATCATGAAAACCATAAACCGTATTTTTCATATGTTCTAGTACATATGTTAATGATTCCAAATTTCATATTTGTATTTGACTCAAGGTCCATCTAGCTTGCAAAGTATCAAATTTTAATTTAAATTTGATAAAACAAATATGAAATGAATCCAAGCGTCATTTGATAGTGTCGCAAGAGAGACGAATGTAAATAATCTTGTGACAAATTAGCTATACTATCGACGAAAAAAGTTCGTCGATAGTATAGCTAATTCATCGCAAGAATATTGTATCTAATTTGAATGGTGTTACATGGTTTGCAAAGAGTGTAGGGATTATATTATGGTGCAATCTAGTGTATTCTATAATAACAATATCTATGCCAAACCTCAAAATGGATAGTACCATATCTTGTTCATAACACAATTTTTCTTTGTATGTTTCCTTTATGGTGGCTCAAGCCCTCGCTACACATGATGCCTAACAATGAAATGTAATAATTTGACTATTGAATGATAGTGTTATGTCACCCATGTTTAAGGAAATCTCTTAAGATTCTTAGGTCCTATTTTAATCTTCTTAGAATTGATATTCATTACATAGTCCTTGAAAAAGGACAAAAAACTTATGTAGCGGATATTAATTTGGTCTTCATGTGGGACATTTTATGCCGTTAGTATGTTTTGTACAAAAATAATGGATATTGGGGAATACAACATGGTAAATGAACGAGGAACAAGGAGCAATGAACAAGGAACATAGAACAAGGAACAAGGAACAAAAATTGTACAAGGACTAGACACCGACAATACTGACCTATGAATGGGGCCAACGTTGAAATTTTTTCAAACAGTTTTTGTATGCACTGAAATTTTTAATGGATATACTATTCACATGACTTAACAAAATAGGAGAGTTTCTGGACTCAAATTGGAATGACACGCCCACTTTCTTCCATCACCAATTCATCATGTAAACCATAAACCCTAATTTTCTTTCAAAGTACACAATTTGGTTGACGCAAGTTTTAAGTTTTCGTTAGTCTTTCTTCATTTTTCTTCCAGGTTCTACATTAATATATATACAATGTATCCATGTCATATTTGTGATGAAAAATCCCTCTTTTTCATTTATTTCTTAATCAACACCATAAAAATACTAGAGGCGGGCAACCGTGACATGTCAATGGGGCCAATGTTGAAATTTTCTCAAACTGTATCTGTGTGCATTGAAATTTGACTTGGATAGAATATTCACATGCCTTAATGATATGGGAAGGTTTCTGGACTCAAATTTCACTCACACACCCACTTTCGTCCATCATCATATCATCATGAAAACCATAAACACTATTTTTCATATGTTCTAGTACATATGGTAATGATTCTAAATTTCATATTTGTATTTGACTCAAGGTCCAGCTAGCTTGTAAAGTATAAAATTTTAATTTCAAGTTGATCAACCAAATATGAAATGAATCCAAGCATCATTTGATATCGTCGCAAGAGAGACGAATGTAAATAATCTTGTGACGAATTAGCTATATTATCGATGAAAAAAGTTCCTCAATAGTATAGCTAATTCATCGCAAGAATATTGTGTCTAATTTGAATGGTGTTACATGGTTTGCAAGGAGTGTAGGGAGTATATTATGGTGAAATGTAGTGTAGTATATAATAACAATCTCTATGCCAAACCTCAAAATGGATAGTACCATATTTTGTTCATAAGATAAATATTCTTTGTATATTTACTTTGTGGTGGCTCAAGCCCTCGCTACACATGATGCTTGGCAATCAAATGTAACAATTTGACTATTGAATGATAGTGTTATGTCACCCATGGTTAAGGAAATAACTTAAGGTTCTTAGGTCCCATTTTAATCTTCTTATAATTGAGATTTGTTACATAGTCCTTGAAAAAAGACAAAAGACTTATGTAGCAGATATTAATTTGGTGTTCGTTTGGGACATTTTATGCCATTAGTATGTTTTGTACAAACATAATGGATCTTGGGGATTAAACCATGTTCAAGGAATGAGGGAAAAGGAACAAGTAACAAGGAACAAGGAACTAGGAATACAAATCAAGGATCAAGATATAGAAATTGTACGAGGAGTAGACACCGACAACAGTGACCTGTGATTGGGGCCAACGTTGAAATTTTTTCAAACAGTTTTTGTATGCACTGAAATTTGTCATGGATAGACTATTTGCATGCCTTAACTATATGGGAGGGTTTTTGGACTCAAATTTGAATGACACACGCACTTTATTCCATCATCAATTCATCATGTAAACCATAAACCCTAATTTTCTTTCAAAGTACACAATTTGGTTGACGCAAGTTTTAAGTTTTCGTCATTCTTTCTTCATTTTTCTTTCAGGTTCTACATTAATGTATATATAATGTATCCATGTCATATTTTTGATTAAAAATCCCTCTTTTTCATTGATTTCTTAATCAACACCATAAAAATACTAGAGGCAAGTAACAGTGACATGTGAATGGGGCCAACGTTGAAATTTTTTCAAACTATATCTGTATGCATTGGAATTTGACTTGGATAGAATATTCAAATGCCTTAACGATATGGGAGGGTTTCTGGACTCAAATTTCACTCACACACCCACTTTCTTCCATCATCATATCATCATGGAAACCATAAACCCTATTTTTCATATGTTCTAGTAGATATGTTAATGATTCCAAATTTCATATTTGTATTTGCCTCAAGCTCCAACTAGGTTGCAAAGTATCAAATTTTAATTTTAAGTTGATAAACCAAATATGAAATGAATCCAAGCATCATTTTATATCGTCTCAAGAGAGACGAATGTAAATAATCTTGCGACGAATTAGTTATACTATCGACGAAAAAAGTTCGTCGATAGTATAGCTAATTTGTCGCAAGAATATTGTGTCTAATTTGAATGGTGTTACATGGTTTGCAAGGAGTGTAGGGATTATATTATGGTGAAATGTAGTTTAGTCTATAAGAACAATCTCTATGCCAAACCTCAAAATGGATAGTACCATATCTTGTTCATAAGACAAATATTCTTTGTATGTTTCCTTTGTGGTGGCTCAAGCCCTCACTACACATGATGCCTGACAATGAAATGTAAAAATTTGACTATTGAATGATAGTGTTATGTCACCCATGGTTAAGTAAATAACTTAAGGTTCTTAGGTCTTATTTGAATCTTCTTAGAATTGAGATTTGTTACATAGTCCTTGAAAAGACAAAAGGCTTATGTAGCGTATATTAATTTGGTCTTCATGTGGGACATTTTATGCCATTAGTATTTTTTATGCAAAAATAATGGATCTTGGAGACTACACCATGGTCAAGGAATGAGGAACGAGGAACACAGAACAAGGAACAAGGAACGAAAATTGTACGAGGACTAGACACTGGCAATAGTGACCTGTGAATGGGGCCAACTTTGAAATTTTTTCAAATAGTTTTTGTATGCACTGAAATTTGTCATGGATAGACTATTAACATTCCTTAACAATATGGGAGGGTTTATGGACTCAAATTTGAATGACACACCCACTTTATTCCATCCTCAATTCATCATGTAAACCATAAACCCTAGTTTTCTTTCAAAGTACACAAAAATCAATTCCATAAGAAAAATATGTTACTCTCTAAAACATGGATTTGTGATAGGGGTTAGTAATCCCCCAAAAATTCCATGATATTAGCTTCATTGGAAACCTTAAAAAAAAACCGCCTCCTTGCTTTTCCACTCAAAACGTGTCAAACAGGTTTTGAGGATTCACAATATGCATATGGGGTGAGAAATAATCAATAAAATTCATGTTTATTGCCTTCTTAAGAGAGTCACTACACATGGATGTTTGAAAATAAACCAAATTTTGGGGTGGATAACTCCCCCCACTCCCCTATTGAAAGACAGGTTAGGAAGTGCTAGGTTGGTCCCCAGACGCACCAAGGCTAGCAAGCTTCTCTTGGATCAAACCTAAGATGGATATGTAACTAAGCTATTCTTGTAAGCTATAAGAAAGAGGTGTTTTACAAATGGAAAAAATTGTTGATACTGTTACATATCATGAATGGTATGTATTTCTCAATACTTTATTTTTTTTTAACTATTATTTTTTATATGAAATTATATTCATATTGTGTGATGTTAATTGTATTTTTATTCATTATAGGAACTATCATTTTTTTTTATCGATAACCCTATCGAATATCGTCGCCAACCACTTGAGAAGGGGACTTTTTCTTTTATTTTTTTTCCATGAATAATGGAGATCATACTATGTTTCAAATTCTTAGAAAAAAAGACAATAACGAAGTTGTTGTTGTCAAATTATCTGCCTCTAGGGCATGTGGAAGTAAGGATGTAATGGGGCCTTCTTATCTTGTCATTTTGTGACCACATCAAGATTCATCACAACATTTAGCTTATCTCATACAAAGTGTAAAATCACTTAAAATCTTAAAATAAAATACACAGTGACACATATGTGGAGATTCCATGTTCATGAGAAAGTTGGAGAAAAGATTGAACTTATTGTTGTGTATTCTAAACATCCTAGGATTGTGAATAAGAAGGATTCATTGGAGTTCACTGTGGAAGGATATAAAAATCTTAATAAGGTTGTTCTCTATACATGGAAAACATTTCTAGATTGGTTCTAGCCAACTTCATATTCAAGTCAACAATTAGTACAACTTTCTAGTAAATGGCGAGTGGGACAAAATTCAAATTTTTTTATTTGTACAATAGCATAAAACCTCTTCTTTTTGTATATTTATCTTGGGATACCCACCATTGGGATCATGTGCATTATTTTTATGGATTAGGATTAAGGATTGGATTACCCAATTTGTAGTTGTATACAATAACCTTTGAATTTACTGTTGTGTATTCTATACATCCTAGGATTATGAAGAAGAAGAATTCATTGGAGTTCATTGTGGAAGGATATAAAAATATTAATAAGGTTGTTTTCTATACATGGAAAACATTTCTAGATTGGTTCTAGCTAACTTCATATTCAAGTCAACAATTAGTACAACTTGCTAGTAAATGGTGAGTGGGACAAAATTCAATTTTTGTTATTTGTACAATAGCATTAAATCTCTTGCTTTTGTAGATTTATCTTGGGATACCCACCAATAGGATCATGTGCATTATTGTTATGGATTAGGATTGAAAATTGGAGTACCCAATTTGGAGTTGTATACAATAACCTTTGCATTCAAAATTTATTATTAGTATATGAAGATCATAGTCATTTTGTTCATTTGCTTGAGATATGTGTTTATGTATTTCTAGTTGTATTGGCATTTCTATATGTATTATGCTATTTAAGTCTAGAGATGGGAAAACTACCTTAACAAGCATTCTTTCATCATCATAAACTTAATCCTATGTGTACATATGACATGGAGTCCTTGTTGGAATTACAAGTTAAATTATAAACTTGTTTAGTTACAAAATGCACATTATATATCCCTAATTTTACATAGACTCAATAAAATGAAACCCCTTCCCTAAATATGCACACCTAAAGGGTTGGTATGCAAAGTTGACATGTATTATTCCAAGTAACATCATTTCACATGCTTAGAATGCATGCAAAGTGCTCAAAATGATGAGTGTTTACTTAAAAAAACTTAATTCTATGGGTAAAACAAGGTACCCAAAACAATATGGCATGGCTATGTAAACTGCATCCCAAACCTCACAAATGCACTCCAGATGAAATATTAAAATATATAGATGTACTATATTAGATGGCGAGCCATCCTACATTTTCAGAATTAACACTATAGTGCCTAAATACACTATATAGAGATGACAAAATGAATATTTCCTTGTTTTTGTCAATTCAAGAACTACACACAAGTTTTTAGAAAAATAAAATAAAATAAAATAAAAATAAAAAAATGCACACCCAAGAAAAATATTCATGCCATGTATGAAATAAATCATGAAAATGATGTATTGTAATGTTCTCAATCTTCCCACATGCTTATATTTCATTTCATTGACCTAAAAATGTATGTTGTTCCAAAATGAAAAATATTTTGCTAGTAACAAGAAATATAGTCCAGCAATAGAAAAATGAATGCCCTAGTATGCACCAACATTTTGATGTAGGATCATCCATGGCTTAGACCACAATCCTCCACAAACCAAAATATTTGGTTTTTTGCATTTAGATTTAGGCTTGTATTGTGATCTTCTTTGTTTAGCATAAGTTGCCAACAACATTGGTTGTTGAGGTCTAGCATGAAATACAACCATATGGAGAGGTCCATGATATCTTAATACATAATTTCCATATTTCATGTCCTAATTTGAATGCATTTTCTAGCCCCTGTGTGCATTTTCATRACAAATGATGCATTTCTAGAGCTAGTGAAAAACGTGTAAATCAAACGAAATGCATATTAAATGATTAATAATTTGTAGATGGAGAATATTTTTGAGAACTTGATCATATGGGGTTGTATTCCACTTGAGACAATTCATGCATAAACTATCATATTTCACCATAGGTGATTGTGTAATGTCAAGTCTACATCTTTCTAAGCCACTCTGGCTTGATTTGTCCTTTGGTGTGATGTGGCAATTTTGTGGTAGTTTTGCACAACAATAACATTTTTTATTTAAAGTGGAAATATAACAATGTATATATATCAAGAATGTTCTAAGGAACACTAAGAAATTTGGAAATCGATATTTTAAACTTTAAAAATCTTAGGCATGCATTTTGGTAGAAACAAGTTAAAACATGCAAAAACAATGAAATAGCTAAATTGGCAAATTGACAACATGCACCTAGAGATTAGTTTTGAAAATATGTGACATGC
>JASDQU010209219.1:27809-38566 GCA_032191745.1 Picea mariana
TCGATATTTTAAACTTTAAAAATCTTAGGCATGCATTTTGGTAGAAACAAGTTAAAACATGCAAAAACAATGAAATAGCTAAATTGGCAAATTGACAACATGCACCTAGAGATTAGTTTTGAAAATATGTGACATGCATTTTGTAGGAAATGTCAATTCATCCATGTTATTTAGTATTCTACATCGAAATCATTTAAGAGTGTCCTATGTGCATTTTTCTAACCCCTCTTGGGATGAATTGAACTCTGTTTATTTTACCAAATTTCAAATTTTAACAACAATGGGCATTTTTATCAACTAGAATGCATTTTTAAGCTTATGGAAAGATATTTTATGGATGGTGGCATGTCTTTCATGCCTCAAAACCCTTCAAAAGTGCATTTATAATGCAAGGAGTGAATTTTATTTATATTATGCATGTATTATACTTTTCTCTATGAAGAGCAATGACGTAACCAGTAATAGATTGGTCCATTTTGGGCCTCTAGCTAGCATGAAGTTCCCCAATCTTGTGAGTAAGATCAAAGAGACAATCTAGGTCATGGATTTAGCCCAATATCCTTTTATGAAGAAAAATGACAACACACCTCATATTTGAGAAAATGGAGGTTCAAATTCTTCCAAAAGACTACATCCGTGACTATTGGCTCCTACAAACTAAGGAACACATTACAAAGAAAATCAAACAATAATAACAAGAAAAATTAAAAATTAAAAAAATACATTTTTTAACGAGTGAAAGCATATTAAAAGAAGCCCTACAAGATATTTATTTTCATACATCCTTGGCATTGTTCCTTCATGAATATACTAATGTACTATTTCATGTGTATCTATCACCATGCCTACATGATTAGAAATATAACTATTCTCTTTTCTTTTTTTCTATTGATCATATATTTTGATGTCATTTGTTATCCCATTTTTATCTTTTGAACACACGTTCAATAATTTTTCCATGTCTACTATGGCTTGAAAAAGGCTTATCATTAAAAATATGTATAAGATATTTTATTTTATGTCCAACTTCAATGACCCCAATTCTTTAGATCCATATGCCACTTTGATGCCAAATATCACCTCTAAAGGGCCTATGTGGTGGTTTGAGGCCTTGCTTATGGCCCCTGAGATGTGGAAGTTTCATTTGTATGCTAAGTTATTTGTTTTCCTTTATTCACCATGGTCAAGGTCGGTAGACCCATCTCGTGGGTGTAAAAGATCTTTAATGATGCCAATATCCTAATGAGAGTCCAAAGATATCCATTAGAGGAATCATGCAGTGATTTGAGGCCTATTCATGGCCCCCGAGCCCTACAAGATCCATTCAGGGATTAAGAACCTTGTTTTCTTCCTCAAATGATGATGAAGGCCCTGAGACCCATCCCTAGTTTGGAAAACATCATAAGGGTGTGCATATCACTATTAGAGGCCAAAGATTCCCTTTAGAGGGCCTGTGTGGTGGTTCAAGGTATCATTCATGGTGCAAAGCCCTAAAATCTTCACTTAAGTTCCTAATTAAGGCCTTCTATTTCCTCTCCCAACCATGGTTAAGGCCCTCAAACCCATCCCTAGAGCACAAAACCTCACAAATGACACCCATAACCTACTCAAAGGCCAAATGCTCCCTTCATAGGGAATATGTGTGGTGGTTTAATACCTCATTAATGGGCATGGGATAAATAATTTGTATTATATAGGATTGGGGTAATAATTTATATTATATAATATATATTAATTTAATTAAAAAATAATAATAACAAAACATAAAAAAAAATACAAAACAAAAAACAATATATATTATATAATATATATTAATTATATATTAAATAAATTAAAAACAAATAATAATAAAACATTATTAAAAAGCAAAAAAAAACAAATTTCAAAACTCATAACACAACATTCATCCCTGTGCCCATTCCATTCACCTCGTGCCCATTCCATTCACGACTGCAACAACCACAGAGAGAAGCCAAAGTACCCCACACCCATTCCATTCACGCTAGCAACCACAAAGAGTATCCATTAAACGCCGCGCAAGAATGGAGACAAAAACCCTAGGCACACAAGAGCAGCCATAGCCGGTGAAATCCCACGTGTAGGAGTGGACACATTCACAGTGGCAAAGAAACGTACCCTATCCAACGCTCAAACCCGTGCAGGAGTCGAGATATTCAGGTCCAGGTCACAACTTCCATTTGGACATCGACGGAGGCAGAGGAGCCCCATCCATCCAAACTCTAAAAATGGTAATGGCTCTGATCTTGTAATTGCTGCTAAAAATGCTAAAAATGTTTGAGAATGTCATTAAGTGGTATTTTCATTTCGTTTAAGAGTCTTTGTGGTTCTCTCCCTCCTGAGGGGGTTTGATAGCTCTATGTGGTTCCCAAATTTATTTTGAACTGATATCCTAGCACTCCAAAACCACAAAAAATTGAAACCTGGGATAATGCCTTCTAAACCCTATATTTCTCTATTTCTAAAAATTGAAATTTCAATGGGTCTTTGGATATCATAATGGTGCTTTGTCTATCACATTCAATTTCTAAACTAGCCTATTTGATAACAATATTGTTTCATAATCTCAATAACCAAAATGCATCTTTGATAATTTTTGTTGCACCAACATAGTGTGCCTTTGAACTATAAGAGGAAATGATGGTTTGTTTCTTACTCATCGACCTCACTAATCATTGGAACAAATAAAATATTTTTTCATTTGTGGATATTTTCTTGTCCACATCTCCAGCCCAATCTTCATAAACAAACCCATGTAAGTCAAAACTATCATTATCTTGATCTTGGTGACTAAGACATAGGCGTTGGTTCCTTATACATACGATAATATTATTTTAACAACCATCCAATGTTCCTTTCTTAGAGAAAACATAAATATGATCCATATTCCCACTAAAGAAGGTGGAATTCATTCTCACATGACCTCAAGAGGGTTGATCCTCATTTCCCTAGTAACTTACAAGCCTCCATGTTTAGGGACCAATTGTGCAAGAATTCATTGAGGAGGGTCAATATCAATTAGATATAGCTTAGGTTCAACCCCCCTCTCCTTTTGTACCCTACAAAAATAGTATTCTTGGATGAAGACAAGGAAAGGGAAGAATGGAAAAAGGTGTAGAAAGATTCTCGATACCATGGAAATGGTGACACTAGCCAATTTGTGGCATATGATTTGAAGAAGGATTGTAGAGATTAGCAGTAGTTAATTAGTAAGAGAGGAAGTATCAATAGCTACATCATCTTTTTTGTTTTCACAAGGGTGTGAAAAAAAATAATTTGGGAGGTGATGGAGGGCCTCCCAATTGTAGTATCATGAGGCCCATTTTTAAGATATTTTGATCATCTTTTTACTCTATGAGACCTCTATTGACCATGATTAATATACTTGTGTTGGTTTTTGTGTAATTTATTGATTATGAAATGATTTGGATGATTGAGTGGTTCTTGTATCCTATTTTAGATATGATTTTGATGATTTCATGCACGCCTAAGGCACCACTAACATATGGTTCAATAAGGTTGAAGTTCAAGGATTGTGTCCCCCTAATCAACTTACAAGGATTTACAGCCCTACAATCACCCAAGGAACCTAATCCATCGTCATATCCATTTAAATCACTAAATGGGAGAGCATAATCTAGAAAAAAATAGGTCCCTAGAACATGCGACTATGCAACTTGAGCAACTATGCAACTTGAGAAACTTGATATTGAGATTACTTATGAAAACTATGCAACTTATGAAACTATGCAATTTTATGCAACTATGGAACTTATGCAACTATGCAACTTATTCAACAAGACTTTGATGATATTCTAACTTGATATTGAGCTTACTAAGGAACAAAACACCATTTCATCTAATATCTCATTAATGAATGGAATAGGGAACTTCTCCTTGCTGGTGATTTTATGAAGTTCTCTATGCAACTATGCAACTTATGCAACTTATGAAACTATGCAACTTACGCCATAACGCCAACGCCAACTTATGCCATAAATTTATATTGAGCTTACTAAGGAACATACCACCATAATTTATGGAAGACTAAGTCAATGACATTTATGGAAGACTAAGTCATTGGCATTTATGAAGACCAAGGTCTAAACAAGTCCACACATACCCACTACATTTCCTAAATACAAATGCACGCATTTATGAGTTGTGAGATAAATAATATCATAAAACTTCATTCTTTTGGGATTGGTTAATTTCTATAGATTATTTATTCCAAGATTCTCACACTTGACTAGATAACTTAACCAAATCTTAAGAGGTTATTTGAGGAAACAAAGCATCATCATCTAGACCAAGGTGCAACAACATGTTTTTGAAGAAGTGAAGATGTTGAAGCTATGCACTACACATATGTTCACCATATCCATAAGAAAATGATGGTTCCTTTTCCATCCCCATGCTAACATATTCACCTCATTCCTTCAACGGTGCCTTTCAGCTAGAATCAATGGCACATGCCCTCACTAATGTCACCTTACAATTAATATTAGTGCCTTCAATGGTTCCTTTTCAAAATAATGATAATATCACCTCACCATAATCAATTCCTTTGATGGTTCCTTTTAACATCATCACTTCATGCCTTCATTCATGTCACCTCACAATAATTCCACCTCTAATTCCCTCACTAGTTGTAGGCTAGCATTTCCAAATTTCACCCTCCCTCATAATAGTTGTTTCCTCTCACCTCTCTTTCCTTCACTAGTTCAACCCTAGTGTGGTATCCTCTCACCTCCTGTCTCCTCTCTCTTTCACGTTTGCTTGAATGTTGTGCTCTCACAAAAAATTGAAATCCTTATGTGAAATTCCTCTTATGAAACAAGGATTTGTATCATTTTTTCTTTATTACATTGTTATTTTCAGTGTTTTACGCACAACATATATTTACAACATGTGGGTTCATAATTAAAAACCCCCCTTTATGAATGAATTGCATGATAAATTCTTGGTCAACAAGGTGAAGCCCACGTGATCCTTATGAGTATTCAAGATGTTTATGGTGGTCTCTATAATCATAAAAGTTTACTATGTTAGAAATGATGACATTTGATTCAATGTTGTATAGGTGTTCTAAGTGAACTATGACATTTGCATGGTATTTTTAAAATTTGGGTCATTTTGCTTCCATTTATCCGGATAATTAGCTCATACTTTTTGTCATTAGCAGTACTGCACACATAGTAATCTATCAACAAATTATTTCTTTTCTTAAAACCTCTTGCTCCTTCCCATAGCTAGTTTTAATCAAAGTTGAAATTCTTGCATTTAATTTTCCTCTTGCATGGTTTAAAGAGACGAGTCAAAATGCCATCAATTTTATGACCACTCCTTTGAGTAACAATAGCCTAAAATCAAGCGCTAATTAAAATTTATCTAGCAAATTTTCCAGGGCTCTTCAAACCCATCTTAGCTTAGGTGTAGACTTTGGAATAGGATTGTGAGAATAAATTTCCAAAGCTGCTAAACAAACATAAATCCTTGAGTTAGGGAGCGAAATCCAGTTTCTATATCACTGACTTTGGTAATCCCTTATAACACAAGGGTCTATCACGAGGTCGCATTGGGACCCTCAGAGTAATCAACCCTTCTTTGTTAGTCTTGGTGTCGACTATCGTTTGTCCCCCCTCTTCTTTGGTATAGTAGGTGGTACCATAGAGGCCATAATATTTTTAGACTTCCTACATAAGGTGACAACACATGGAAGGTGGTGTTGTACCTGGGATCATTGTTGGCTAGACTCACTCAGACTCCTTGGAGGTTTTCCCACTGGTCGATGAGGTAAATTGCACCAAGGTGTTAGTTCAATAAGCAGGTTGTCAACGTAACTTTCCCACCCATTGAAACTCACCCCCTTCGCGCATTGATTCTGCGATGTTGGATTCCATCACCAACTAACGCTTCTTTGTGAGAAGGTTTGTTTGCATGCTTGACTACTAGATTAATTGGCATGTGCTTTTTTTTCTCCTTAGTTGGCCTTAGGATTGAATTTGTGTCTAATGGCATCATATCTGGGTTAATTCCTCATTTGATCAATACAAAATATGGATACCATTAAAATAAAAAGGAATAAAGAGGGAACAAATAGCTCATACCTAACATACATCTTATAAGAATAACAGAGAAACATTTTTGAGTTCCATGAGATGCTACAATATTTCTTAGGCATGGAATAGGTGACCACATTGTCCATCCACTCCCGAGGCATGGTTTTGTAAATTGGACCCCTAAATCCAAATGTTGCATTGCTTCTTACTGAGCAAAGCACTAGTTATCGAAATTGATGAAAAAAACAACTTCCAAGGGGTTGGAACTGGGAGTAAGGGGTGCTCTAGCTAAAATCCTATCCCAGTAATCCATCAAAGTCAACGGTTACTCAATCTGAGTCTCGGTTTTCATTTTATGCCTAGTTGCAAGTCGCATCCCAAACCATTTCAGGGACTCTTGGCCAATTCCTCCTCATGGCATAAAAGCCTAATGGAGAAACATTTTTTAGTTCTGTGAGATGTTGCAATATTGTTTAGGCATGGAATATGTGACCACATTTTCCATATTCTCCCAAGGCATGATTTCATAAATTGGATCCTTTAATCCAAATGTTGCATTACTTCAAACTGAGCAAAACACTAGTTCTCGAAACCGTTGAGTACTACAAATTCTGAGGCATGGCACCCAGGAGTGATGGGTGCTCTAGCTAAAATCCTATTCCAAGAATCCAACAAAGATGACGATTCCTCAATATGTGTCTTGGTTTTCGTTTTATGCCCAATTGCAAGTCGCATCCCAAACCATTTCGAGGACTCTTGGCAATTCCTCCTCAGGGCATAAAAGCCTAACAGAGCAACATTTTTTAGTTCCATGAGATGCTGCATGTTGTTTCAGGCATGGAATAGGTGACCACATTGTCCATCCTCTCCCAAGGCATGGTTTCATAAATTGGACCCCTAAATCCAAATGTTGCATTGCTTCTTACTGAGCAAAGCACTAGTTATTGAAATCGATAAAAAAAACAAATTCTGAGGGGTTGGAACCGAGAGTGAGGGGTGATATAGCTAAAATCCTATGCCAATAATCCAATAGAGATGATGGTTCCTCAATCGAAGTCTTGGTTTTTTTTTTATTCCCAGTTGCAAGTCGCATCCCAAACCATTTCAGGGACTCTTGGAAATTCCTCCTCAAGGCATAAAATCCTACCGGAGCAACATTTTTGAGTTCCATGAGATGTTGCATGTTTGTTTAGGCATGGACTAGGTGATCACATTATCCCTCCACTCCTGAGGCATGGTTTCGTAAATTGGACTCCTAAATCCAAATGTTGCATTGCTTCATACTTAGCAAAGCACTAGTTATCGAAATCGATGAAAAAAACAACTTTCAAGGGGTTGGAACTAGGAATGAGGGGTTCTCTAGATAAAATGCTATCCCAGTAATCCATCAAATTTGCCGGTTCCTCAATCTGAGTCTCGGTTTTTGTTTTATGCCCAGTTGCAAGTCGCATCCCAAACCATTTCAGGGCCTCTTGGCCAATTCCTCCTCAGGGCATAAAAACCTAATGGAGCAACATTATTTAGTTCTGTGAGATGCTACAAGATTGTTTAGGCATGGACTATGTGACCAAATTTTCCATCTTCTCCCGAGGCACGGTTTCATAAATTGGATCCTTTAATCCAAATGTTGTATTGATTCAAACTGAGCAAAACACTAATTCTTGAAACCATTGAGTACTGCGCATTTTGAGGCATCTCACCCATGAGTGAGGGGTGCTCTAGATGAAATACTATCCCAGGAATCCATCAGAGTCAACGGTTTCTCAATCCAAGTCTCGATATTTTTTATATGCCCAGTTGAAAGTTGCATCCCAAACCATTTCGGGGACTCTTGGCCAATTGCTCTTGAGGGCATAAAAACCTAACGAAGCAACATTTTTTAGTTCTGTGAGATGATGAAAGATTGTTTAGGTGTGGAATAGGTGACTATATTTTCCATCCGCTCCCGAGGCACGGTTTCATAAATTGGATCCCTTAATCCAAATGTTGGTTTTCTTCAAACTGAGAAAAACACTAGTTCTCAAAATCAATGAGTAAAGCAACTTCCAAGGCATGGCACCCAGGAGTGATGGGTACTATAGCTGAACTACTATCCTAGGAATCCATCGGATTCGATGGTTCCTCAATCCGAGTCTCAGTTTTCATTTTATGCCCAGCTGCAAGTCGCATCCCAAACTATTTTGGGGACTCTTGACAATTCATCCTCGGGGCATAAAATCCTAATGGAGCAGCATTTTTGAGCTCCATGATATTTTGCATGCTTTTTTAGGCATGGACTATGTGACCACATTGTCCACCCACTCCTGAGGCATGGTTTCATAAATTGGACCCCTAAATCCAAATGTTGCATTGCTTCTTACTGAGTAAAGCACTAGTTATCGAAATCGATGAAAAAAACAACTTCGGAGGGGTTGGAACCGGGAGTGAGGGGTGCTCTAGCTAAAATCCTATGCCAAGAATCCAAAAAAGACAATGGTTCCTTAAACCAAGTCTCGATTTTTCATTTTATGCCCAGTTGCAAGTCGCATCCCAAACCATTTCGAGGAGTCTTGGCCAATTCCCGCTCAGGGAATAAAAGACTAACGAAACAACATTTATGAGTTCCGTGAGATGTTGCAAGAGTTTTTAGGTATGGAATAGGTGACCAAATCATCCATCCATTCCCGAGGCATTATTTCATAAATTTGACCCTTAATCCAAATGCTGCATTGCTTCAAACTGAGAAAAACACTAGTTGTCAAAATCAATGATTAAAGCAACTTCTGAGGCATGGAACCCATGAGTGAGGGGTGATCTATATGAAATCCTATCCCATTAATCCATCAGATTCTACGGTTCCTCAATCCGAGTCTCGATATTCGTTATATGCCTAGTTGCAAGTCGTATCCCAAACCATTTCGAGGACTCTTGGCCAATTTCTCCCGAGGGCATAAAAACCTAACAGAGCAACATTTTTGAGTTCCGTGAGATGTTGCAAGATTGTTTAGGCATGGAATTGGTGACTATATTTTCCATCTTCTCCCGAGGCACGGTTTCGTAAATTGGACCCCTTAATTCAAATGTTGGCTTGCTTCAAACTGAGTAAAACACTAGTTCTCGAAATCAATTAGTAAAGAAACTTTGGAGGCATGAAACCCGAGAGTGATGGGTTCTCTAGCTGAAATCCTATCCCAAGAATCCATCGGAGTCGACGGTTCCTCAATCCAAGTCCCGGTTTTCATTTTATGCCCAGTTGCAAGTCGCATCCCAAACCATTTCGGGGACTCTCATGATGGAATGCTAATTAACAACACATGCACATGCAACTGAAGGTACAACCAAACATGTACCTATCAGATATTTCTTTGTCGAGTGAGGAAATATTAGGAAAAATAGAGGCCAAAAATGCGACTGCATCTAGTAGATATGATAAGAAAACAAGGACCAAAGGTGAAAAAGTCAAAATAAAATTTTGTAGATGCATGAAATTTTTTCTTGTCAAAGGAGGATCATGCTCTTATGATGATGAGAGCATAGGATACATAGAGGTTCCACTCAGGTATAAGAATATGGTGAAACAATGGGTATCTAAGGAACTACCTCCTATAGATGTTGAATTCGTTGTCAACAATAGGAAATATCGCATTGCACCATCCTCCCTGCATGGCTTGGGGCTATTTTCCATGGATGGAATTATTGTAAAATATAATACAGTAACTGAATTGATGGAATATGTCAGACCGTGTTACAATTATAACGATTGGATGTGGCTGGTCTGGTACATGCAAAGTATGCGGAGATATGCACTTGCTGCAAATTATATACAACTAATAAACAAGGATAAAAATAAGGGAGCGACTATCTATATTTATGGAAGGCCTAAAGCTTCCGGGAATATCATAGGGTTTATAAACAACACACGACCCAAGAAAAAAAACAAACAACCGAATTGCATATATGAGGGACATGAAGAGAATTAGGTAGTCCTGTGCACAATGAAAAATATATCTCTCGGGGAAGCGTTATTAGTGGATTACCATTTGAATCGAATAGAAACAATGACTAATAGTGTGTAGGTTATTATGCAACACCTCTTTAAGAAACCTCTACTTATTGCATTATATTTTTTTATTATCTTTAACATTGTTGTAAATATTATCTTTAGCATTGTTGTTTTGTTATCATTATCAATTTTTTAAATATTTGGGGGTTCTAATTATATTATAATGTGGCAGGATGATTGTGGAAAAGGGCCAGCCACAGAACATGTAAATGATTATCAATTTCCACTTTTGTTTTACGTTGTTTTTATTATTTGCTTATATAATTTTATTGAAATAACATTGTTTTTGTTGAAATTATATGTAGTCCGCAGGCCATGTTGATCATGATTCCGCCAATGAGGAATGGTTTTATTCATCCGTTGATCTGATGGTATTAATAATAAAAAATATCATTAAATCTAACAAGGAATTTGCTAGCTTCTTAGATCGTCCAAATCAAACTCCCGACGTCAAAGAAAAGATCAAGCTCCTTATGTCACAACTTAACACATATAAGGTAATAACCATAATTTAAAGTGTTTTTTTTTAATGTACTCATATGTTCAATTATGATACTTTGTTCTTTAAATTTTACATTATCTCACGAAAAAACATTTTCTTTTATATAAAGACATTTTTGGAGCCTGTTCAGCCC
>JASDQU010209220.1:53931-64355 GCA_032191745.1 Picea mariana
GTGTTTTTTTGGTATTTTCCTAGGAGAAATAAATGGATCTAAAAATAAAAAATACTATTTTATTGTAAGGGAGATTGAGATAAAATCTATATAAGGATTTTCTCTCTCCAATTTGATGATGGTTGGATTTGGGGAGATCACCCTTGGAGCTTAATTGAATATCAAGCAATGGAAGTAAGGATTCTCTTTTGAGGCATATGTGTTTGGAGTCTGGACTCAATATTGTTGAAAACTAATGCTGGAATTTACTTGCATCAAATGTGTCATGAAGAGCTGAATATGGGTAGCCTTGTTCCTTGCTTTAGAAGAGTTTAATTGTGGTCCGTCCACCCTTTGAAATCTTTGTGTTTATTGCTAGAAATGGCAATGAGTATCTTTATTCCTAATTAAGAATTGGCTGCCATTTACATTCTCTATTGATAAATACACCCTCATGCATGTTTGGAATCTCTCCTTAATTCGGATTTTCACAAGTAATTTTGCATTTGTGGACAACAAGATAGGGCTGGTTGTGGGTTGTTAATTCTAAATGCATTCACTCCTAATCTCATTTGAAATAGGCTCATAGTTGTTGCCCTTCCTAGCTTTTCCTTGACTCCACTTGCCCAATCGATTGACACTAGCATTTGTCCACCCATCACTTTATTAAAAATCCATATTACAAATCTTGTTTTGCTAAAGTTAACTTCTCCATTTCACCTTGTGCTTCCATTTTGCATAACTATAGCAATCCTAGTCTAGGGATACTCCCCTTGTGCTACAAGAGAGCCAACCTTAAGTGAAAGAGGGTGAAACTATGGTGAGAGAGGGTGCTACTATGGTGAGAGCGAGTAACCCCTCATAATTCCTCCAAAATCTTGCTTGTGCTTTAGAACTTTATCACAATAAGTGAGGGTTTGGGTGGTGACAGAAGGAAAATCCTATTGAGGTGACATTGGGTAGGGTTTCTAAGAAGTTTCCCTAGGTTTTCATTCTTGCTTGAACTTGAATATGTTACAAGTGCTTATTTAGAAGATAACACCATTGTTTGGAATTGAGAGCTAAGGATTTTATCATCATCATTCATTAATCTTAGAAAGGCCAAAGTTCAAACAATCGTTTTTATCACCACCAAAGAATTTTTCTTGGAGTGGGGATTGATTTCTATATACGGGTTTCATATTCCCCCCACTCGCATAGGTTGAGGAGGTAGTGCAGGCCAGGATTACAGACGAGAGCACAAGGAAGGCATGGGAGATGAACCAGAAGGTGGGGAGACTCCCCTCTTCTCGAACACCCAATATTGAGCGCATATGGACAAGAGTCTCGTTTCTTCAAGACACTCTAGACCTCCCAGATATCATTCTGGAGAGGGCTTGGTTTGGTTTCAGACTCTACTCCCTTTATCTGCTTCAGATCATTAGGAGAATGACTACGATCCCTTTGGGTTAAGCAATGGATTTTCTCCCTCCCATATAGGATTTTCTTGCACAAAGATCTCACACAATCCTAGGTTGCAAAGCTTAAGCACTCTAGGGAACAAGTGGCAACAACACAATAGGCAAAAAAATTAAGCTATCATTTGACATCTCATGTAAATCATTCAGGATTCCCCTACTTACAGGTGGTCCAACTTGAGTTTCCCCAAATGACAAGCGAGGGGGGTGAGTCATGGGCTCTCAGGGATTACAGTGGGATGTTGGAATTACAATGGAGCTTTTTGGTCCTCCCCAAGAGCATTTTACAATGCACTCGAACCATCGAATATTCTCTTTGTGACTACAACCCACACAAGCCCCGTCAGGGCCATCTTAAAATATCGAGGGTATCAGTGCTTATTTATCAATAGAGAGGAGACCCGAATCTCAAGAGGGGTCCGAGGATCAAGAGGAGAGACTTGTATGTATCAAGATTCCCTTTGAGGTAGAGTTACAATGATCACTATAAATGAATTTCCCAGATTCATGTGAGTTAGGGTTAGTGATGTAGAAATATCTCTGATAAACATTTAGTCACTAATCAGATTTCAACCTCCAATAAATTCAATAGTAAATTAGTAATGCATTAAATTTACCAACATTCTATTGTACTTTATGACCACAAATACATGGACTAAGGAAACTGAAAAATCAGCAGTGGAAATTAAATGAACAGTAGACAGCATATTAACACATTTGACACAAGGATTTTCTGGGCAATGCCCCTGGAAAAACCCACAAGGGGAAAACCAGTCAAGGAAATTCTTCTTATTGAGCTAGGAGAAATTTTTTGGGGTTTACAACAGCAACATTATCACCGCTAAATACATAGCCGAAATCTAGTAAATCATGCCAACACACCACCTCGAAAACTGTGCCAAAGACCCTCAGAAAATGAACCTGATTTCTGCCTCGAAATTTGTGCCCATATTTCCATTGTACAACTATATTGTACGTCCCTTTTATGGAAGCAAACAAGCCCTCGATTTCTGTGCACAACAGNAGGAGATTATGTCTCGAGGCCCACAGGTCCTAGACATGGAGTACCGAGAGCCATATTGACTTGAGCCTGGCCCTGGAGGGCCCATCTTTCTTCTTCAGCGCCTCTACCTTGTCAGCAGCAGCAGCATCCATCCCATCGGCCTGGTCCTTCAACAACAGTGGGTCTTGCTCCATGAGGTAATGAGTCCGGGTATCATGGTATGTATCACTCTGATTCTCAAAACATTTGTGTTGAATTTAATGCAGTTGCAAGAGCCATTCTCCTGCAGGATGGCATAAGACCCTAGCTGTGGACTAGGGCCCCCAGTACACTCCTGGGGTTCTTGGTCTGTGACCAAGCAGTTAGAGCCATGGCAAAAGACCCTTGTGTGGGCCCCCAGTAGATGACTGGGGTTCTTGGTCTGGGACCAAGCAGTAAAGACCCTAGATGTATTCTAGGACCCCTGGATGTGTTCCAAGGAATCCTTGCCCTGAGCTTGGATTGATCCTTGGATGTGTTCCTTGGTGGTTGATATAAGTCCCTAGAAGTGTCTAGGGCCCTTGGATATGTTCCAAGGTACCCATGCCTGAAGCATGGGTTGATCCTTGGTCTTGTACCTTGGTGGATAAGACCCCAGATATGTTCTAGGGCAACCTGGTCTTTGACCGGGTAGATCTTCGTGTAATACCAAGATGTGTTGATGTGTGATCCACTTCCTCTCTCCAAGGATGGTCCATAGGACCTAGGAGAGACTATGAAGATGGACATGACCACATTGTGTGATGTACCCCCTTATGCAGTGATGATAAAGTTATTGGTCACCTTGAGATTCATATGGACATGTTTTGCCCCTGAGAAAATCCCTTGATTGATCTTCACCCTTGGTTTTTGAGTTTGGGTATGAGTGGGGTTTCTAATTTTGTTTTAGGGTTTTGTAATGATTAAATTATAAATATTAATTAATATTTAATGTGACATATTAATTTAATATTTATATTAAATAATATGTCATTTTATTAATTAATATTTTATTAACCTATGCCCTAGCCTAAAACTATAAATTAGAACCCTACCTCATCACACACACATACTTACTCTCCTTCTTCAAGGTGGCGGCTACCTCAGTGAGAGCTCCTTCTCAGATTTGTGGCCCTTCTAGCTGATCAGTTCATCTCAGTTTTGCGGCCCTCTTGACTGGTCCAGATTTGATTTTGGTTTTGAAAGGTGGAGGATTATTCTTTGATGATATCTGGCTGGTTATTTCTCTGCTGAGTTTTCTCCTTGCAGCCAAGTCACTCCAGCTATACAGATCTGTTGTCCTGTAGCTGTCGGCCTCCTCTCTTTGTCCATATCTACTGTCACCTAGCAGCCGACCACCCTCTCTATGTAGATCTGCCCTGTTCTAGTTGTCAGCCCCTTCTAGTGTGTGAGATCTGCTTGTTACAGCCCTCTTTCAAGTGTGAGATCTATGTGGTATTCCAGCCGGCCTCCTTTTCTCTGTGTCTTTTTTATTGCAGGTTGCCATCCAGTTCTTTAAGTACAGATCTGGATTGTGTTAAGGCCGTGGCTGATCTTCCAGGTTCTTTTCTTGCTGCCACAATTTCTTTAGCAGTCAGATCTCTCACTGTGTGTGGCTGAGATAAGGGTTTTCCATTCAAGCAAACTCTTTGGGGTTCTTCTCTCTTTTGTTTGGGGTTTTTCTCTTATGGCAAGATAGTCCTATGATCTCCTTGACAGAGATCAATCATTAAGTGATTGATCTATGAACCTAAACTGAACCTGAGCATAATTCAGAGGCTTACTTTTCACTTGTGTGCCAAGCTCTTCCTTCATTGCTCAAGAGGTAAATTCCTGAGGTAAGTTTCAGTTGCATTCTACTTCAGTTTGGATTATTTGATTATGCTCAGATCTACTAGTTTGCTAACTTAGAAATAATTATTGTTTTAGATCTATGATTGTTGTACTTAGATCTACTAAGTTTGCATGCTCAGAAATCTCTAATGTTTTAGATCTATGATTGTTGTACTTAGATCTACTAAGCTTGCATACTCAAAAATAATTATTTGGTTCAGATATAATAGTTTGCATGCTCAAAAATATTTTATTGTTTTAGATCTAATTGCTGTTTTCAGATCTACTGTATTCTTATGTACCTCGGATCAGAATTTTTATTTAGATCTATTGAGTACTTGCTGATCTAGTTAACAGAAATTTTAAAAAAAAAGTATTCTGTCTATTCTTCTCCCTATTTCTAACAATTTGAATATGTGCATTTAATTCTTTTTGCTTCTGACGTGTGCTTGGACTTTATGCCTTTCCACTTGTCCACACCTGGGGGTAATGACAGGATTCCCTAGCAAGTTGGTTCCCTTAGGATTTGAGTTGCCACTGGGTGGGTTAATGAAAGGACATCGTCCATTCCCACCATACTTATCACTTTTCATCATTTTCCCTCTCATCCATCCCCTACATTGGTTCAGGGACTGAGTTTGCCAAGCTAGCAAAGGGTTGTACCTTACCTTGTGGGAAGAACGGGCTAAAGGCCCAGAGGGTAAAAGTAGTTGGCAAAAGATAAAATCCAAAATAACAAAACCTTCAGATGCTTCGCCCAGGGATCCCCGAGAAAGCCATAAAGGGCTTCTCAGCAAGAAATGGAGGGACCCATAAAATAATAAAATCAAGACCTAGTTGGAGGATAGGGGGTCTCATCACGAGCTAGCCTATTAGGTCCATGGGCATGTAGCAGTATGACACTACCATTCAGCTGGTCACCACACCAGGGTAGTGGCTCTTGGTGGCATAGCCAAGAGAAAGGGGGTCTCATCACGAACCAACCTTCTCATCTCCGTGAAATGCTTGTGGGTAACATTGTCACCACTAGTCACCATGTCAGGGAAGTGTCCCCTAACTAGTCTCTTGAAAAAAAAATCAATAAGATAAAAAGATAAAAGGCATTAGATGGGCATGGAAACATTTGCATCCATGACAAGGTGCGGCTCACCGTCTTCAGAGGCACCCACAAGTAAGCCATACATTTCCCTGTCATCACTGCACCCATTGCTCAAACATCCCTACACCACTTCATCCACTTACATGACCTGGATTTGCCTTCACCTGGAAACATCCCACGTCCAATGAGAATTAGCCCAACAGGACCTCCTGAAACCCTCTCCAAACCTGGCTTGTAGAATAGTATAATGTCTTTGAGCACTTGTCTGGGAAAGGGAAGTTTTATGCAAATGTTTAGATAACTTGATTATTAGACATGATTGACATTGCTATGATCCCTGTGACTTATGAGCCCATGGAGGGCGTACTTGTTATTGTTGCAGGGCCACACCCGACGGACAGGAACACATGGGAAGATGATTAGTTCGAACCTCCATAGGGCTAAAAGCCGACCAGATGGATGTTGAGACCCCAGCCAAGGGCAAACACATATCAGAGGCTTGCACCGAATAGAGAGGAGGGTGTTCCACCAGAGACAACCTGGCAGGCCTGGACCCAGGGGGGTCTTTCCCTCCCACTATGGTGTTGCCCTTGGAAGGCACATGACATCACCTTTGTGACCCTTGACGTCACCCAACGTTTGATGGACACTTTGGAGGCAGTTGTGTGCCAAGTGGCACGTGTGGCTTGATCCAAAGGCCTTGGGAGGCCTAACGTTTTTCTCCTCGAGGCCAACGTTTCACCTGAGAGGCCTAGCGTCACCTTTTCTGCTTGATTTAGGGTTTAATTTGTCATTTTTATGTAAAAACTAGATATTACATGTAAACTGGTCATGTCGGCCTTTTTGACCTAATTTGTAAATTAAAGGTCATTGTAACTGTATAAATAAGGGAAAAATCTCTCTTATTTTTCATGATCTTTTCACTCACACTTAGTGAGGTTTGAAATTTGAGACCTAATTAGGTTTTATTGGCTGAAATTTGGTGCGCACTTCTTGAAGGAGGCTATTTTTGGTGTATTTTAGCATTTTTCTTGGTGGAAGTCTTCAACTAGGCCTATTGCTAGATGATTCTTGGTGAATGTAAGTAAATTTTCTGCAATTCTTCTTCATTTTGAATGGTTATGGTGTATTTATCTTGCATTTCTTCCAAGATTATGAAATTGCTAGCTTAAAACCCTAGGGGGCTAAAGCACATGTTATTGTTCTTGCCTTAACAACTTTTCACCTACTAGATTATGCTAGAAACCCTACTTTCTTGAATCTTTGTGCTAAAGGCCTTTCCATTACAACACCCTAGCATCTTTTGCTTCATCTAGTCGTCATCTACTTCATCCTTGAGCTAAAGAAGGAGGAAAACCACTAGGCCCTAGGGTTACCTACTTCCTAGTGGCCATTTTCCCCCTAGGGTTTAGTGATTGAAGCCTTGGGTTACCAACACTTCAATCATTGACCTTCTTGTCTCTAGCTCTAATATTATCATTCTTTTCCTTCAAGATTGTTGCTGCTAAAAGAGACTCCATTAACCCTAAAAGCATTGATCTAAGCCTTGCACTAGAGTGATTGATGAAAACTACTCTCAAAACTTTTACCTCAAGCTCTCTACTAACTTTTCCGAACCCTAGAGTAGACTAATCTACTAACCTACTTGTTGTTGTTACAAAAGTAAGCTACAGCCATCTATTGCAGCATTAAAAGCACCTAAAAGCAATTGTAAAGTTGATTTATACACTGCCTAATTAGCTTATGACAAATGTTAGTCTTTGTTATTATTGAGTGATGATTTTTGGTCATTGTGAAGCTCTTTCAAGGCATTTATCGTGAAGCTATTATCTTATAAACATTGTTGTTATAAACTTTTGTTTGCTTCATCATACATCAACTATTGCTTTTATTGAAAAGTCCATGGTTTTATGAAGTACTAATAGCAAGTTGTACTTGCAAAAGATATCGTCTTCTTGTTGCTTTGTTCTGAGCAGGTACATCTAAGCACTTCATTACCTCATTGGTTAAAACCTTGGGACTTTCTGATCAGTGTGACTTGTGAGAGGGAATACTTTTATAGACACTTTAACCTTTGCCTTCTCAAACCCCCAGGTCACCGACTCGGCTTTGGAGGTGTGATTTCATTGGCTTTGTCATTAGTGGAGTCGGCTTTGGAGATGTCTTTTAACTGGCAGGGCCGACTTCTCAATCTGGGTGGTTAAAACCATATTTAATATATTATGGGGCCTCTTTCATATATTTTGGGGCCGACTTCTTATTCTGCCTATTACAATTATGTTTTGACCAATCCGCAAAAGGGGATTTGGTCTTTTACAATATCCGACATGATCAATCCGCAATAGGGGATTGATCTAATGAATAATACAACAATAAAAATTAGAATACACTTTGTAGTTACATTATTTCAACACTCCCCCTTAACAAGAAGGGTATTCTATAACAGCATCAGGCGAGAGAGAGGACAGCATCATCAACAGCATCAGGTGGGTGAGAGGACATCATCATCAATATCATCTTGGAACATTGACTGACGTATCTATAAATCATCGAAAGTTTTTCTCCTCATCAACACAGCACAGAGGCTGGAGCATTATCAATACATGGCGCTGGAGTAGCATCATCATCCTCAACTGGATCAACATGGATTAGTATAACACTAATACATCCTCATCATCAATAACAGCACAAGGCTGATACAACATCAAAAGCAACAATATCACAGCACAAAGGCTGGCAACACATCATCACAGCACGAGGCTTGCAACACATCACAGCAATTACGCTGGCACATCATCACAGCAATTAAGCTTGCACACCACACAACAATTAAGCTGGAAAACGCCACAGCAATTAAGCTGTAATCACAACACAACAATTAAGCTGGAATCACAATACTAGACTGGCTTTACGTCACAGCCATTAAGCTAGAAGCACAGTACTCGGCTTGCTTTTCGTCACAGCAATTAAGCTGGAAGCACAGTACTCGGCTTGCTTTTCGTCACAGCAATTAAGCTGGAAGCACGGTACTAGACTAGCTTTACGTCACAGCAATTAAGCTGGAAGCACAATACTAGGCATATCTCAACACAACAGCTAGACTGGCTTTACGTCACAACGATTAAGCTGGAAGCATAGTACTAGATATATCTCAACACAACAACTAGACTGGCTTTACATCACAGTGATTAAGCTGGAAGCACAGTACTAAACATATCTCAACACAACACTACTCCCTCTTTCGAGGGAGGTCCTTTCAGACTATACCAAGATTATCTCCAAAGTGCTCAAACTTTACATGAGATAGAGGCTTGGTCAACACATCGACAACCTGTTCATCCGTGCTAACATATTGGAGCTTTATGGCTCCTCTCTGCACCATGTCACGGATGTAATTATATCGGATCTCTATGTGCTTCGACTTGTCATGAAATACAAGATTCTTTGTCATCTTTATGCAGCTTTGGTTGTCACATAGGATCGTGGTTGCTTCCATCTCTAGGTCAAATGGACCGGTCAACAACTTTCGAAGCCATATAGCTTCGCAGCTGGCAGAACACGCAGCAATGTATTCTGCTTCCGCTGTACTGAGAGCAATGCTGCATTGCTTCCTACTCTGCCATGAGATCATGGTTGATCCCAAACTGAAACAGCATCCTGAAGTGCTCTTCCTGTCAGAGACACTTCTAGCCCAATCTGAATCAGTGTATCCACTCAATGTGAAATCATGATCTCCATCATAACTGAGACCACAATCTAATATACTTTTAAGGTACCTCATCACATGTTTTGCAGCAACTAGGTGAACATGTCTGGGTTCTACCAGAAACTGACTCAAGGTGTTCACAACAAAACAGATATCTGGTCTAGTGTTCATCAGGTACATCAGCGATCCAATGATCTATCTATACAGCGTGGCATCAATCAATTCTGACGAAGTGTCGACCAGTAGATTCATCTTCATTTCCATGGGTGTATTCATGGACTTGCACTCCAACATGTCAAATCTCTTCAGGATTTCGACTGCATACTTCCCTTGGTTAAGGAAGATTCTCTCTGGGCTCTGCCATACCTCAAGACCTAAGAAATAATGCATTAGGCCAAGGTCTTTCCTCTCAAATTCTGTAGCGAGCTTCTTCTTACATTCGTTGATGAGATTTTCTTCTCTAGTTAGGAATAAGTCATCCACATATAGCAGCAATATCACCGGCTCATCATTCATAACCTTGAAGTAGAGATTAGAATCAGCTTTACTCTTGGTAAAGCCCAAGCTCGTCAGGAAACTGTCAATTTTGCCATATCAAGCTCTAGGAGCTTGCTTGAACACGTACAGATCCTTCTTCAACTAGCAAACATGAGTCTTTCTATCTTCAATCTTCAAATAGATTTTTCTCATTACATTGTACCAATTTGGTACACTTGCTCAGCTGCAACTCCATCTGCACAATCATGTGCTAGCTCTATGTGCTTTCTGCAAGGCACTGTCTGTCTCACTGCCTGGGAGTATGTCCTCTACTCTCTCTGCAACTGCTCCTTCTAGAATCTGGGACTCTGCACCTAGAGCTGCTTTGAAGCTGAGAATGACTGCTTCATTCTCACTGTGGCTGCTAAAATCTGAGAGTAACTCCTCTTATTTTATCACAGCAACAGTTTCATCTAAAACTGAGAGTGGCTCAATAACTGATACTGAGGATAGTTCTTCTTCTTTCATGGGGGTAATGCTACAATAGTCATGTCTCCATGACACAACTGATGTACTGCACAAACTGCCACTCAATTTTAAATATGGGGATTGCTCCCCCTGCATCTCATACTATATGTGAATCATGGTTGTTCTGGTTGTCTTTATAAGTACTGGATTTATTTCTTCAATAAGTGTCTCGTCATAGTCTTCTCCCTCTTGCTGGGAGAATCTTCTGGGCACTGAGACGAACAAAGTTCGCTCACACAAGAATTATCCAAAATATCTGGAATATAGTAACCAAATCCATATGGACAAATATATATGTAATAAGAATGAATAATAAGATATAGA